>JACCGJ010023820.1:0-15128 GCA_013407085.1 Atriophallophorus winterbourni | reverse complement strand
TCCGTTGGATTGCACTGCATCGCATCCCCTCGTTCTTGCACTCCACCGAGAGACACCGATCGATAATCGACCTCTTCACCCAGTGTATCGACTCGATCTCGCGAAATTGTAACAATGACAGACAAAGTGACCTTAAACGGACCTGACGTGGCCTGAAACGGACCTGACGACGAGGCTTGTAAAAAGTGCAAACTTTGTCCAACAGCCAACGACCGATGAGTCTGTGAATCAGACCTGTAGTCAAGTGAATGATAGTGCTGAATTATCGAAGGATGTGCATAAGCTTAGACCGAAGAGTTTGAACACTAAAAGCCCCAAAAGACAAACATTGAAGATCTAACGGTAATTTGTAGTAATCTCGTTGAATCAACACCGTCATCTCTAAAGCAACGCGGAGCAGATGACAGAAATCAATGGAATGACCTTTGCAGAAGTTAGACATCACTGCTTCACCTGTGTCGCTGACGCGATTGTTTAGACCCCCGAACTCACCTCGTGCGAACACACCCGGGTTACTGCGTGTAGTGCTCATGTCCGTCCAAGATGTATAAAATATGTTGCTCGCCTCATCTCTCTTGGTGGTGAACAAATCGGCTGTGCGAATATTTCCGGACGTTCCGTGGAAAGAACGGCAAATTCGTCCTAATAATCCGGAACTAGCAAAAGAGGCTATGAATCGCAGTGCTGTTATAGTTCACGGTATACCAATTTCGAACGAAGTAGAATCCAGCAAATGTCTGCCACAGGATTGCAGCGAATGGAGATTTTTACAAGAGATCCTAGATTTGAAGGACATAATAACGACTCATGTTATGCGACTTATACCGAAAAAAAGAAACGCATCAGCCTCCTCCGCTCAAAATATCATTCCGCACAAATGAGATGAAGGATAGAATACACGAGGCGTGGTATCAATGCCGAAAATTTGCACCTCCTGGAATTCGTATTCGGGCTGTATACGACATAAAAAGCACGAACACTTTTGTTCCTGAAATGACTTCGCTACCTGAGACAAAAACCGTGGAGCAGCCGACCAATTCTGGGTCGGCGAATCCACTACTATGAGCTCCGACTCACGCCTAGTCGGAAATGTAGAAACGACTTCAACGCCTCAGCTGTACACTGTGAACCGGATTGAATTTATGCATACCAACCCTCAATCTTTGCCAATCATATCACAACCTGGAACTAAAACTAGTCTTTCACATTGTCCATCATTGTTAACTCATAAAACCATAAAGTGCCTCTATACATGTGTATAAAACATTTGTGTTGTTTTTATGAATTCCCTATATTTTTAATCTGTGGTTACTGTAAAGTATTTACTTTTTGGACCATTAAAACTTTGAACTGTGAACTTTGAATTACTTTGAATTATACGAACGCGCAGTGTCTGAGAAACAAAATACAGGAGCTTGATACTGTATGTATACAGCACTCACCGGACTTAGTTGCAATTACCGAAACATGTTTTGAACCCCATTTATCAGACAATGAATTGGCATTGAACGGAATGTCTCTTCTCCGTCAAGACCGTACGGAACGCGGCGGTGGCGTAGCACTTTAATACAACCAACAGTTATCATGTATAGAAATTGACGATATTGACCTACGTGTACAGGATACTCTGTGGTGCTCAATTAAGCTGACAACTGGAGAGGACTGCATTGCTGACGTTATTTATCGGGCTCCAAGCGCAAGTGACGTGCACAATGTTGAGCTACTCTAGAAAATTCGACTTCTGGCTGCCAGATTTCAAACGCCACTCCTAGTTATGGGAGATTTTAACCTTCCAAACTGGATGAAGAAAAACGCTCATTCAACGAATTCGCTCGATGATGCGTTTCAAGAACTGGTCTTAGATATTCCTTTTTATAACCACGTATTTGATAACACTAGATATAGATAAGGTAAAATTCCATCCGACCTGGATCTAATACTAACGAGTGAGGAACACGCCATCAAAAATCTCGGATACGAAACTCCATTGGGTTCTAGCGACCACCTGGTCCTCTTATTCGATTATGTTTGTCAAACCGAAATAATGAATGACATCAACAAAACAAAACTACAACTGGATATTGGAAGTCTTCACAATGCTCTTCGAATGATTTCTGACTGGAAACCAGACACCGCGCACGGGCATCGTTCTTCGGTAAACTTCATAGAAAAGCTGTGTGATGAAATAAAACTACATTCCAGATTTGTGCCAAAGACAACGAAAAAATGTTTACCTTCACATTGCGAAGCCGCTCAAGGTAGTGGATTAAGATACGCAACGATGCATGGAGAAACTATGTCCAGAATCCGATGCCATATAACTTGGAATCATATCGTCTGTTGAGGAACAAGTTCACCTCTCTTATCATTGAGGACAAGCAGTCTCACCAGGCAAGACTACTGACCATAATGGAGCGGAACCCCAAAGTCCTGTACCAGATTGTTAAAACCACATCAAACATTAGGCCAGGAATCTCAGCACTAGGCACACCTCATGGTCTAACTACCACTGCGTCCGAGGCTGCCGAAAATCTTGCAGGTTACTACTGCAAAGTTTTTAGTCCCAATGAATCAGTGCATCTTACGCTGCATTCGATCGGAATTTCCGATAGAATACTAAACGAAATCTTAATCAACAATGAGTGTGTCATGCTCAGACTTCTTTATTTGAATACCACAAAGTCACCAGGAGCAGATTGAATCACTCCTTTTATCCTTAAACAATGTGCATCCTCATTGTGTGGTCCACTCAGCACGTTATTCCAAATTTCGTTCGAAAATAGTATCGTTCCCGTGGAATGGAAATCTGGTATCATCACACCAATCTACAAGGCGGGAATCGATCAGACGCTGCAAACTATAGACCAGTTACGTTGTTGCCAGTAATTTCTAAAGTGTTAGAGAGTTTAGTATCGAAAAAGATCACCAATCACCTCGAAACCAATAGACTGCTTGCGACTGAACAGCACGGTTCCAGGAAATATCACTCATGTCTATCTAATCTATTGCTCACCTTAAACGAATGTACTGAATGTGTGGACAATGGTTACTCCATCCACGCATGCTTTTTAGACATGTCAAAGGCTTTCGACCGCGTAAATCATAGTATTTTAATCCAGAAATTTGAATTGCACGGGATAACAGGAAAACTTCTTGCTTGGCTAGAAAACAATTTACGCGACAGGAGTGCCCAAGTCAGATTTGAGGGCGCCTTATCGAAATCATTTAAAATTACGAGCGGAGTGCCCCAGAGTTCGGTCCTCGGACCTATTTTGTTTTTGCTCTACGCAAACGACATTTCCGAACGTGTTAAATGCAAGGTTATGTTATTTGCAGACGATATCAAGCTTTGGAGAAGCATCCGTACAAATGAAGACTGTGAAATTTTGAAGAAGGTTCTAAACACATTGCACGATTGGTCTTTGAGAAACAAACTACCCTTTAACTTCCAAAAGTGCAAGGTGTTAAACATTGGAAAGGCGGTGAACTACAACTACACGCTTGGGTCCCACCAACTTGTCTGGACAACTAAAGAGAAGGATTTGGGTGTTTGGACCAGTTCAAGTGTGAAGACTTCACTGCAGTGCAAAGTCGTATACAAAAAGGCGCTACAAGTATTGGCGTTATTAAAACGAATTTTCGTCAGATTCTCGAATCAGGCAGTACCCCGTATCATGAACACGTATCTGAGACCAGCGATGGAGTACGCTGTTCAGGCTTGGTCACCCTTGATTCAAAAAAGACATCAATCTTCTGCAGCGTATTTACCACCGAACAACAAATCTTGTACCCGAGCTAGCTGTTACCATATGAAAAACGTTAGAGGAGTCTCAATTTTTAGACTTTCGCTGTCGTCGACTAAGAGGTGACCTCATACTGATGTACAACATTATGCACGTCCCTAACCATCCCTTGTCCAAACATGAACTTACAGTGCTTATTCCCAATTCAAGACTGAACTGTCGAAGATATTAGTATGTTGTACGTGTAAGCTTCACATGGAACACTCTCCCCTCCATTGTTACACACTCAGCCAACCTGGATATTTTTGAAGCTAATTTGGACAAATACTTGAGAGAAAACACAAATTTTGATACGATTTACAGTACATGAGTTTCCCTGTTCTTTTTCTTTTTTATTGTATATAACTCATAAATCCATCCTATGGTTATTATTAGGCTAAATGCTTATTAGACCATAACAACTTTGAATCAACTTGGAATCACTTTGAATAAGATGTGGAATTTAATGTCAGCCAAGCAAAATGAATTACTTTAACAAAAGGAATGGGGGTGTATACGTGGATAAAGAAAATGTATACACAAAAACAATGGAAAATAAAAACTGTTGAGAATTAGCAAGAATTCAATTGTTTAAACAGAATATGAGAAGAAAATTTACACAAAAATTTCATCATTTACACCGCCCGTCAAATTCCTTCTAAACCTGAGTTCTGAAAGAAACTACTGATAGGTTCCGCCTTCCTACCAAACTACTCCAATCTTAACCGAAAAAAACGCTAAGATAAACGGTAAGTGACTTTATTAAGTGGCGAGTCACACACGCCATATCGCTTTGCTATCGCTGGACATCTGTGGCTTGTTATAGAGAAAACGTTTGCCATACGTAAACTCACCACGTCCTCCAGCTTTGGTCCTGGCACTTCAAGGAGTTCAGTCTTGCCCTATTTGCGCCGCCCCCCCCAGCCTCCGAGCATTTGTCATCTTGAGTTCCTTCTAGACACGAAATTGAGCGTAAAAGCCTTCTCCAACTGAAACATCAACGACGATTTATGTCTATTCCTCGTTGTGAATCGTTATTTTAAAATTGCCACGCTTAAATTCTGCTTGCTCAGTGCGCTGTGGATTAAAAACTGCAGACCACACATCGATAACTTGTAGTAGGAAGTCATGATCGCTTACCCAAAATTCCAAAGCAGCAACTAGTTTAGTACCAACATGCCTCCACTGGCATGGTATCGTATATTCGTGTACGAATGTCAAGCGATTCGATACGAGCGTTGAGAAACGACTAGTTCGATTGATAATATAATAAAAAACCATCATGGAATCAGTTCAAAAGTTAACGTTTCCGACACGTTCACCCAAAGCGGACGACGTTGCACAAAATAGATGAACTATCATCGTACATGGCAAGGGTCATGTAACTAAATGTCGTGGTACACTCCCAAAAATTGCGGAAAACGACACCACACACGTCTACGTTACGATCAGGCTGTAAGCAAACCGTCTACGAATATTCATTGCAGCCATGCTGCAATCAGTGCCAAAGTGTTCTTAGGTTCTATACCCATCAAGATCGAGAATCTGACTGGGCTTCTAAATGCGGTAGTCTTCTTGGGTGGTGGTTCTGATACCACTTTGATTCTCAAGGAATTCGTTGAACAATACAAGATGCCTAAAAATCCAGCGCAGGTTTCGTTGACAAATTTGGGGCATCAACGTAAACTCTCTTCTTCCCGTTTGAACGCACAGGCTTACACATGTATCACAATGTTCGACAACGGAATTGAGTGAACGGCCTGCATATTTGAAAGACGTAGACTTGGATGTGAACTATCAGCCAGTGACTGTGCTGATAGGTTTTGATGTTCCTGAAGCACATTGGGCGTTGGAACAGCGGTTAGGAGGCAGAGGCCGTCCATTTGCAACGAAAACTTTGTTGGGGTGGATTTTGCAAGCACCGGCATGCTAAACCTCAAAGGATATCTTGTGTTGAAATTCTTCTCTGGAGAAAAGTTCAATTGATGAATGTAACAACCGTCTATGAAATGCGAACTTCGCAGACATATCCCCCAATGTAAATGAATAATCGTGTGATGACAACGAAGCCTTGTCTTTCGTAAGTCAAGTACCGCTACCTTGAGAGTCTGGCATAAGCAAACTCACCACAAATAATTTGACACAGGGAAGGCGCTTAAGCTACTAGCGGCGAAAATATGAATGTGATAGTAGATTGCTTGGGCGTTACAGTAAGGTTTTGGCGATTCACTCCAGGACTGGTAATATTGAACCTGTTTTGTATAATGCCAATGAGAATAATGTTTGGTATTTGACTCACCTGCAAAGCTGAGAATAGTGTTCGATTTTGCGGCTAAACATGTCGAAGTGCCAAACTATGAGAGAGACGTATTTACAATTCTCTTGAGAGGAAAATGATAAGCGCAGATCCATTAAAAATAGACGATGACAGTTGATCTATTTGGTGCAACGTCGTCCGCTTTGGGTGAACTTGTCAATAACGTTAACTTTTAAACTAATTCCATGATCGTTTTGTATTATATTAGCAATCAAACTAGTTGTTTCTCAACGCTCGTATCGAATCGCTTTACGTTCGTACACGAATATACGATACCATGCCAGTGGAGGCATGTAGGTACCCGATCTAAACTAGTTGCTGCTTTGGAATTTTGGGTAAGCGACCCTGACTTTCTACTACAAACCACCGATGTGTGGTCTGCAGTATCAATCCACAGCAGGCTGAATTTAACCGTGCCATTTGTAAAATAAATTCAACGATTCACAACGAGTAATAGACATAATTCTTCTTCGGTTTTTTAGTTGGAAAAGGCTTTTACGCTCAATTCCGTGTCTGGTAGGAACTCAAGCATACGAATGCCCGGAGGCTGCGTGGTGGCGCAAATAGGGCAAGCTCGAACTTCTTGAAGGGCCAGGAGCAAAGCTGGAGGACGTGGTGAGTTTACGTATGGCAAACGTTTCTCTATAAGAAGCCACAGATGTCCAGCGATAGCGAAGCGATAGCGAAGCGATATGGCGTGTGTGACTTGCCACTCAATAAAGTCACTTACCGTTTATCTTAGCGTTTTTTGGGTTAAGATTGGAGTAGTTGGGTAGGAGGCGGAACCAATCAATAGTTTCATTCAGAACTCAGGTTTAGAAGGAATTTGGCAGGCGGTGTAAATGAAGTAATTTTTGTGTAAATTTTCTTCTTATTTTCTGTTTAAACAATTTGATTCTTGCTAATTCTCAACAGTTTTTATCTTCCATTGTTTTTGTGTATACATTTTCCTTAACCACGTGCACATTGCCTTTTGTTTTGTTGAAGTAATTCATATTGCTTGGCTGACATTAAATTCCACATCTTTTTGCACGTGGTATTTGGAGAAAACAGAGACGATTGTTCATCATTGTATTGGTAATTTTATCGCTTGTTATTAATAATTTGGCAATCTATCTTGTCAGCATTGACTGAATTTATTGTTGCCATTTGGAACATTTGAGCATAGTTGGCTCACATCATTTTTACAACCCAGTACAGTTAAAGTTTGTCCATTGCTTTTGTCTATAAATCTTGTTAATAGTAAGGAAGTAAATCCGAATCGTTATTTTGAATTTGTCGAAATAACAAACGGGTGGCCTACGCATTAACCAACGACTTTAGTCGATACACATATCCTGATCCGACCTTCTCTACCTGATAAGTTCGAACAGCACGAATCCGCTAGTGGGGTGTGTGTGGGATGGAGATGCATGCAAATGAGCTATTCTATTCATTGTCATGTGTTCCACTGTTTCAACACGTATACATTAGTGGGAAATCATGTAATTGAACATTGCAGTTTCATGTGATCGAATTGGAAACTTAACCACAGTGGTTTCAATTCCTTCACTTTTTCAAGCGCATGCGTTTCCTGACCCCACTGTCTCTACTTGATGACTGCAAACCGCATGAACTTGGCCTTGTGTTGTGTGTGAAGGAGATGCATGCAAATGAGCTTTTCTTTTCTTGGTCATGATTAAAAAAGTCTAAATGATTGGGGATCATGTGATTGAACAAGTTGGCTGTACCCACCTTACCCAACAGTGACGTAAAAACGCAACATGTGTACCATTATACCACTGTTTCAGGCGCATGCTGATCCTGATGCTAATGTCCCTACCTAATGATTGCAAGTAGCACGAAACCGGTAGTGGTGTGTGTGTTTGTGTATAATATAGATGCATGCGAATGAGCTTTTTTATTCATGTTCCTGGGTTAATTCCCAGTCTACATGAGTGTGGTCTCATATTGTTTAACAGGTTGGTCGTACCAAACTTAATCAGCAGTTGCCTACAAGCGCAACTTGTTTACCATTTTCGGCTGTTTCAGGCGGATGCGTATCCCAATCATATTATGCCTACCTGATGAGTGCAAACAGCACGAACACGGTTGTGGTGTGTGTGTGTGTGTGTTCGATGAATATGTATGCAAATGAGCTTTTTGTTCATAGTCATTGGTTCAAACCCATTCTACATATGTGTGGACTCATATTCATGAACAGGTTGGTCGGACAAACCTTATCCAACGGTGTCCAACAAGCGCAACTGGTTCATTATTCTTCCATTCTATAAAGATCACGCGGATCCTGATTCTACTGTGCCTACATGATGATCGCAAAACACATTAAACCGTTCGTGAGTAGGTGTGTGAATGAGATGCATGAAAATTAGCTTTGTTATTCTTGGTCATGGGTTCAAACCCAGTGTACATGAGTGTCAGCTCATTTGTTTGAAACGATTTGTCGTACCAACCTCACCCAACATTACTCAATTCAATGTCGACACGGTGCCAGCAAAGCTGAACGCAAATTGTGTCTCGTTAGAAGAGTCCTTTGTTCGTTTGACCCAAATATTGTTTGCAAATTGATTTCAACCTACATCCGTCTTCATATCGGCATGGGAACCGTGGATGCAAAAAGGAACTTAGCTATTAGAAACTCCACAAGACAGAGCGACAGAAATCGACCTGAATCTTTTTAATTATCCATACGAAATGAAACTATAAATATTGAATTTGCATTCGGCTCAACACAGATGGAAACGAGGAGCACTAAAATCATTTGGATAGAGCTTAATCAAACCAATTTAAACCCAATTCTAAATCCTGTACGTGCACAAGATGGTCCACTATGTAAACAGAATTTGCGGGTTGATGAACATCTTAGCGATGCTCACGCTAGCTGCGACGCAGATATTAGTCAGCTTGAACAGTCGATGGGGCGTGTACTGATTTTCCACCAGCGGAATTCCTCTAGAAATAATACTGAAATACACTGAAATACACACACTGAAATATACGGATGAACCTCAGTGTAATCTGCGTTATTGTGCCAGAGACATTTAGGACACTTTTCTCAAGTAGAAAACCTCACGACTTTGAACAATGTTACAAGCTTTGCTCAATGATGGATATAAGCTCGATAATGCCTGATTCGGTAACTCACCTGAGTCAGCACCCCAATTCTTCTCACGTTGACGACCTGCGTTTACTGAGGATAACTATAAAAAACCAAAACTAGATTAAAGATATTCTACTAAACTCTTACTTGCTCCATACAACTTCACAGACTAATTGTCGCATACATGCTAATAATTCTGAAGGGGGAAAGAGGTAAATGGGGGAAAATGTGATCAACGCAGTGTGCTTTTTCTTGGTATTCCCAAACACACTAACACTGCTTTGGAAATTGAAATACCATATCACAATTACCAACAGTGTCTCTACGTTGCCAAAAGCATCGGAGATCATGAGTCAGTCGTGATGAACAGGTTTAGAATACATCGGTCACCAAACTATGAAGGTGTCGGACCAAAACCTATAATAATAACATTTTTAACGAGAGCTATGATGACAGCGAATATGAAAACTGGAAAACAAATCACCGGAATCTCCCGAATTATGTTACAATGACTGAGCACAGACTTTCTACATCGAAACCCTATAAATGAACCCCGGATTCTATACTCAGAGTAGACTTGGATTTGTTACCATGCGGCAATCCTAAAAGCGAGCAATTTTCGACTCTCAAATGATGACACGAATAGACGAGCTTTCAGCACCATCACTGTATACGAAAATCACAATCAATTGCCTATATACAAACGCAAAATGCCTGGTTAACAAACTAGACAAAATGAAACATCTTTGTTTTCTTCACTCACTTGACGTTATAGCAATAGCAGATACATAGTTCCAACCTCACATGAGCGATAGGGAGCTCACTATTCCAAATATGACCCTGCTTCAGAGAGACCCCTTAAGAAAAGGTTGTGGTGTAGTTGATCACCATCACGCTCGATTATATAGTACGGTAGTTACAGACACTGATATTGTTTTGAAAGACAGCATATGGTGTAACTTAAAGCTCGAATCAGGCAACAGGTACATCGTTGGTATATTTTGCCATTCAGCACCATCGTCGGATGCACATAGAAGAAAACTCGTCAAAGCAATGCAGTACGTCGAAAAAAACCGTAATTCGCAATAATTGATTATGGGAGACATCGATCTGCCTCAACTATATAACCGAGTAGATCATCCGTCACAATCATTAGACTACAAATTTCGCAAACTGTTCGATTACATCAAATTTTGTAATCATGCTTTTGAATATACACCACAACGAAATTAGCAACAGACATCTGTTCTAGACCTAGTCTTAACCCCTGAAGCAACGGCCGTTGACGCTGCTCAGTATCACGCTGCGCTGGGTCGAAGCGACAACCCCGTACGGCACTGTCAATACTTGTACAACGCCAGTAGATAAAACGAATTAAGAAAGTGGATTGAATTGGTTTGATGGAATCAATGGTGGCCTTCGGTGAACATAATATAAACTTCAGTGATCCCGACACGCATTGCACAACCCTAACACATTATATCATCAACACGATGCATTTAAATAATATGACCCGTAACGTTAACTCAAAGAAACCAACTTCAGGATTCGCAGTCGCACTAGAACATGGTTGACAAAGCAGAGTTTGCCGTGGGCTTTTCAGAGGGTCGCCAGAACAGAATCGACCTGGGAAAACGTTTGCGAATTGCGGAATCAAGTAACAAATCTCATCCGGGAGGACCGAAAATATTACTAGCTTTAACGGGCAGTAACAATGTGGCGAAATCACAAACTGCTTCATCAAACCTTTAACAACATTACGAAGCTGAAACCCGGTGTTTTTCCGATCATGACAGATAACGGACTAACTAATACTCTGCTGGAAATATCCAACGCCTCCCACAGTTTTTATTCACGATTTTACACACCCAAGGATGCATAACAAACTTCGGAATTGTTAGTACAAATTGTGCCAGAGATTATAAGCGATATAAACATGAATTATGAAATAGTGCACCACCACCTATTAGTTTGAATATCAACAAGACCCCATGAGCTGAGGGAATCACATGTGCAATCCTAAATTTATGCAGCAGTCAATTGTGCAAACCACTTTGTAATTTAATTAATCATTCTTTGTGAAATGGTATTGTACCGACTGACTAGAATATAGGAATCATGACACCCATCTGCAAAGGTGGAACTCGTTATGACTCTGCAAATTGCTACCTTGTTACACTCCTTCAAGTGATCTCAAACATTTTGGAGATTTTTATTCAACTGGAATCACAACGGTTGTTGTCCAGAGAGCAACATGAATTTGTGAATTCTCGTTCTTTCTTGACAATGGACGAATGGACGCAGGTAGTGGATGAGGGTGTTTGTGTGCATGCGTGTTACTTAGACATATTAATGGTGATTGATCGCGTGGACCATCATATGCTACTGACAAAGCTGCACGATGTTGGTGTTAACGAGTGCCTTCTTACATGGCTGAGAAGCTACCTTCTTGATTGCAAGGCAAATGTACGTATTGATGGTGTTATGTCTAGCGGAACCAAAGCCACTAGCCGTATCCTACAAGGTTCGGTACTTCGTGCTGTTCTCTTTTTGGTCTATATCAACGACCTTCCGAAACTGGTCACAGCCAAAATAGTTCTCTTGCGGATGAGGCAAAACTTTCAATGCTAATCCCGTCAAGCGTGCACTGTTTGCTATTTGGATATATTGAACACCTGGTTAGAGCAAAACAAACTTTCATTCAACTTCAGAAAGTGCAAAATTTTCAAATAGGTGAGCGTTTTCCATTCTCCTACTAGCTTGGATCGCAATAACTCGAATGGAAAACAAAAGAAAAGGACATCGGCTTGTGGATTTGTGGAAGTCTCAAGAATAGAATGCAATGCGAATCCGTGTACAACCGAGCTAGCCGCATGCGGCGTATTTTCGGACAATTTTCCAGTGAAACATTCCCCATGCTCATACATACGTATATTAACCCAGTGTTAGATTATTCAGTTCAAGCTTTGGCACCATAGCTACAAAACGACATCAAGCTGCTCGATAGTATTTAACACAGAGCACCTAAATTGTTTGGTAGTCTCCGCAGTTCACCATAAGAAGATTGATTGAATAATTTTAATTTGGATACACTACCTCGCAAACTGGTTCGATTGAATCTAATCCTAACTTATAAAATAATGAACTTAAATATGCACTCTTTAAGGAATCTGTGTCGCCTCCGGTAAAGCCATACCACACTCACTGTAGAGGATTTGTGGTATTCTTTTCTAACAGTCAATACACTAGCTTCGTAACGGTTTGTGATGCTCTCTTAATCACATCTGGTCCAACGTTGCACATATACAATGAGCCAACAGATAATCCAGCTTCACAACTCACTCTAAAAGTCTTGTGATCTAACAAATACAAGAATGCGAATCGGAAATATTTTTCCTGTGTTTTGCATACAGCTACATTACATATAATTTCGATGTCTGCATCGAACATTGCAATCCACGTATGAAGCATCCGCTATAAACATCCACATTATATTTTTAAAGCAATTTGTGTGTGCGTATATCCGTCAAGTCCTCCAGCCAAAATATTGTAAAAATTTCGTTGCAAAAACGTCTCCGATTTTATTTTAAAACACATCAAGCGAAATTTCAGAGAAATGCCAGTTAACATAAACCTTCGATGTTCCACCTTTGCTTTTATATTCAGTTTTTGCGTTTTTTTGCTCTGAAAAATCTTACCCAGTCTTCAGGCGTAATTTTAAAAGTCTGCCAACGTGCGTTATACACGTCGCGAACGCCTTTCTCGACAAGAAGTTCCATGAAAGGATTCGGATAATACCACGGTACTGAAGGCTCTGTCAATACGAGTTTGACTGAACTTGATGTATAATTTTCGCATTCCGTGATTACTTTGATTTCCGATAAATCTCTTTGCAACTAAAAAGAAAATGATCCAGGGCATTGATTTTAGTGCGGACAATTTGTGAAGTAATATAACGAAAATTGACAATGATACAGATACATTTAACCAATATTCAAACTTCGTTTCACTAAGCTAAATAAATATGCTCAATTTCGGGCAACAGACCCGAATCATGATTAAAATTAAAACTTATGTCGTGTCACTGTAATCCGATTGTAGCATCAGGATACTCGGAGTGATTTGAAGTGTAAAAACTGAAATTAACAATTAAGGCATCTTGCATGTTATGCTTCAGAAAACAATAGTAGGAAGTGCAATAAATTTCTGTATGAAAACTTAAAACACAAAATATTTGTTAAAGAATAATAGCACCATAATTTAACTTGGGAGAACCTGCAATGTTGAAAATCTAATGGAGGAACTTGGCAATTGTGATATTATGTGCTTTGTGTCACCGTAAAATTCTTGAATCTTTCATATATTCGCGGTTTTGATGTCGGATGTATGATATCGAACCATTTTAATTTTGATCCAGCTTGTAATTGCGATGCTAGATGTTTTTGTTGCATTTATTTCTTAAGGGTATCACAGATTATTGTAGAGTAAACAATACGTGCTCTAGATTTCGTACATAAATATAAAGTACAGACCAATCAGCTGAAGTTCTACTTATCACTTTTTTTGACTAACATTCTCATACCACCAATGCCGAGAATGATTTTTGACCAGAATTGAGCATATCGCAGGTAACTTATGTTTCATGTTTAGATGATGACTTTGTGCACAGATATTAATTCGATCGCAGTTCTATTGATCATTACCGAGGTGACAAATCAGTTAAAAATCCGAAAGCGTGTTTATTTACTTTCACCAAAAACGAACACCATCCAATTAACCGCAGTAGATTTGTTAGCAATAATACACAAATCAAGTGATATAATGCTCAACGTAAATGGAGTGCAACATATGTGAAATTTGTCACTTACTGTGTCACACAAATTTTGAAAATTATTGGCAACACCGGCGTCATAATCCAATACTATACCTAAATATTCGAAAAAATTACAAATGACCTGCACATTTACAACCAATTTTATTGAGTTTAGCACCATAATGCAGAATAAAAATATGTTTTAAACAATTTTATTCGGGACTTAGTTATTAAATAAATAAGTTTATCTTTCCGTTGGATGTTTATACTTGACGTTGATTGCCCATAACCGATAACCGGTTTGCGAAATACACGAAAATGAAATTTAAATCTATCATAATCGCACTGAAAGCATTAATTTTGAAGTGATATTATTAAAAGCTAACATAATAAAGACTATAATCTGAAAAGTTAAAAGTTGTCATGTTTCTGAGATAGAATCTCACGATTGTGATTGCATTACGAATCATATCTCCGAACTAGAAAATCTATTTTAATGATGTTTGCTTTTAAAAGCATGCCTAGCTGAATCGCCTAATAAAAATATCGGATTAAGTTTTGTTAAGAAAATAATTATTACACAAATATGAAATGTTTGTAAAAATTGATGCATCGGTAAATTAAAAAATGCTATTGAAAAAAAAACACATTTTGTTGAACATATTCTTCACGAGCAACCAAATATAATGTGGTAAACGGCATCAACTTGAATATGTTTTAAACATGTAACCCGAAAAATGATCGAAGTATAAACTCTACATATTTAAATTCCAGTCAAATAATAATGTTCAAATCTGTTGATTTCGGTTCCCACTGAGAACTACGACGTTTATCTACAGAATAACAAAGCGATTCCTGGACAAGCACTCGAGTCGCATTCAAATGATATAACATATCGGTGCATGAAATGTAATAAAGGAGAAAAAGCAATTCAAAGCTTAACACAGAGATGGGAGATGAGAAGCGTAAAAATACTACATGAGAACATGTGAACTTGAGTCAATTAAATTTCGCCAGAAATGATGTCGCTTAGATACTTGACATTTTCGTTTTTTCAACATCATTCGACCTTGGTTTAGATAACGTGACACAACAGGTCGTAAACCACTCAGATTA
>JACCGJ010023819.1:0-14053 GCA_013407085.1 Atriophallophorus winterbourni | reverse complement strand
AACGGATATTATTCAGGAACCATTTCCAACAGTCATCAATAGTGGAATCAACGGGTAACGTCCAGTCAATTGAGGCTGCTTGTTCAACCAACAATTTCAAGTCCATGTTTCAGAAGTTTCTCCGTGGAAGCCGCGACGGCTGGGCCGGTTTACCCCGAGTCCATTTGAACCGAATAGCACAATGGTCGCTTGTATCGATGGGCTGTTCTACGGATAAGTCAACCACATCTGACTCTCTGGGTGACAAAACCAGATCAAGAGTAGACAGAGTCTGGCCATGTCCATAGCGAGTAGGAACGAGAACGTGCTGCACGAGGTTCAAATCCAGAATCAGATTTAGAAACTCCCGTTGGTACTCATCCCCATTTGTAACGAGGTCCAACCAGTTGATGTCCGAAGCATTCAGGTCACCGAGTATCATACAATCGTTCCTCGTCCCATGGCGGCGGAGCTGGTCAAATAATGCCATGATACGGGCGCAGGGTGAACGGTAGATGACACCGATCATTGCTGATCCATTACTGGACTTGATCTGACACCAAATGCTTTCAGCAAAACCATCATCATCTCGAAAACTATCAACAACCTTCACGGATAAATGTTCTTTGACGTATATCGCCACCCCACCACCATGTCGAGATTCAATTCGATCACTTCTGAGTAGGCGGTAATTCGGAATGAATAGCTCTGCATCAGTAATGTCGAGTGTCAGCCAGGTTTCCGTTATTCCAACGATATCTGGCTGTAGTGCCCAGACATGATGGCTTACTTCGTCAAATTTGTTCCTCAAACTCCGCGCGTTGAAACAGAGCACTTCGAAATACTTTAATGGAGAGTAGTTGGATGCTCGATCAGTATGGGCCTCCAGCGAACTTTGGATGGCCTCTTTACTACGCGAAAATCCACAATATTCAATCTAGGAGCTTGTTCCAGAAGTTGTCGTTATTGTAAAATTAATTCGGTTTGTGAGTAATCACATAAATAAATAAATAAGTAATTTTATTCTTGTAAATCCAAGGCATGCTAATCATGATCGATAATTACCAGTGTTTGTAAAATTACATTGTAGTACGCACAATAGCAAAGATATTGTCGAGCTTGTACAAATCTATTTTTACTTAACAATTTTTCTGTTAAAAATCTATTGTACAGTTTTTGATATCTTCAGTTCAATTTGTTCTGACAATATCGTTGCGCTCATACGATCGAAAGTACTATTGATTTTTTGATTTCCCGTTAACGTTATTACTCACATTTCATCGATTCTTTGTTCGATAACTGAGTGAACACAATTCTTCTGTCGAATACGATTTTGTACATATTCAACTTATCACTTAATACAATATACTTCTGTTGTGTGCGTTACCCGCGTTCTCGGTCGATCTGGGCTTTGGGAATTCCGTCTCGGGAACATAACATTGCGAGTAGAAATATTGAAGTCATTACAAGAATAAGGAATATCCAAAGGAGAATTGCGGATTATATGTACGTGGATCAAAAGAACTGTCAGTGAGTCAGATTGCCTATTTTGTACTGCGAGTTTTGTATATTAGCTTGACTGGTCCACTACATATTTTTGGTGAGCCCGACTACAACATATTTTTGGTGAGCCCGACTACCACATATTTTTTGGTGAGCCCGACTACTACACATATTTTTGGTGAGCCCGACTACTACATATTTTTGGTGAGCCCGACTACCACATATTTTTGGTGAGCCCGAGTTTTTTTTTCGCACATTCTCCCCATATTTTGATATTCTCAGTCTGTAATTCTTTGCAATGACTTCTAATAACTTCAGCGACACAGCCCACTGCTCTGATATTTTCAATTTTACCCTTCCACCTTTCGGTACGCATAATCCTCGTCTATGGTTCGCTCAGGCTGAAGCTATTTTCGAATTTAGACGCATTACTAAACAGGAGAGTATGTACAACTGTGTTGTTGCACACTTACCCACCGAGGCTGCTACAGAGGTCGCCGATATCATTTATGATAAACCCAAATCCGACCCGTATAACACACTGAAAAATGCGTTGATCAACAGAATAGCCGCATCAGATGAGCAAAATTTGCGTACATTGTTAGCAGGAGTAGAGATTGGTGACAAAACCCCTTCTCAGCTGTTACAACATATGATGCACCTTCAAAGGAAACAACCCCTGAATGAGTCTGTTTTACGTGAACTATGGTTTCAAAACTTACCTGTAGATTTAAGAAAATCTCTTTCGGTTCTCGAGAAAGATATACCTCTACAGAAGCTAGCAGAAACCGCAGACCAAGTTCATTCGGTGTACAGAACCAAGTCACCATCTATCCTGCAAGAAGTCACATTAAATCCCGTGGTGGAGACTGAAGTACAAGAGCTTAAGCACCAAGTCGCTAAATTGACCTCACAGATTTCAGCCCTAACAAAGATGTTCAACGATCGGCCATCAAGACTTAGCCGCAGTCGAACGCGCACTTCAAACAGAAGTACATCCCGAGACCGCTACAAACGCGAGCACAGCCTATGTCATTATCACCGCCGATTCGGCTCAAAGGCTAGAAAGTGCTTGCCATCCTGTAAACTTTACAAACCAGGGAAACTTCAAAGCCAGGCAGTAACAGCGACGACTTCACCTGGCAACAACATTAGTCGCCTATTTTATGTCACTGATTGTTCGAATAAATTGCGTTTTCTCATTGATACGGGTGCCGAGATAAGTGTAATCCCGCCCACACCACAGGAACGCAAGAACAAAACCTCATTGACATTACAGGCGGCAAACGGTACGCAGATCACCACGTTCGGCCAACGTTCACTAACTTTAAACCTGGGCCTCAGACGTGACTTCCGTTGGATCTTTACCGTTGCAGACGTGCGGAGCGCTATATTAGGTGCAGATTTCCTTACACACTTTAACTTGTCCGTCGATTTGAAGTCCCGTAAACTTATCGACAACCTGACAGAGTTAAAAACCCTAGGAAAACCATGCCATTCCGCGATACAGTCTATTCGCGTATTACCACCGAATATTCCAGAACGATATAGCAGCTTATTGTCTGAATTCCCAGAAGTTTTCCGCCCAAACTCACCGAATAATGCAATTAAACACGACGTTAGACACCATATCGAAACACGCGGTCCCCCAGTCTTTACTCGACCAAGACGGTTAGCACCAGACAAATTGGCCATTGCTAAACGAGAGTTCGAACATATGATGGAATTGGGCATCATTCGTCCATCAAAATCATCATGGGCCTCACCTCTCCACATGGTCGAAAAGAAGCAACATGGTGCATGGCGCCCTTGTGGTGATTATAGAGCATTGAACAAAATTACTGTTCCAGATAGGTATCCTATACCACACATCCACGACTTTGCATTGGCACTTGAAGGAAAGACCATCTTTTCCAAACTGGACTTGGTGCGTGCCTATAACCAGATACCAGTGGAACCAGAAGACGTGCCCAAAACAGCCATAACCACACCATTCGGACTTTTCGAATTCGTTCGAATGCCATTCGGTCTGCGCAACGCAGCACAGACATTTCAACGGTTCATGGATCAAGTTTTCTTGGGTCTCGATTTCGTCTTCGTTCACATCGATGACGTACTCATCGCTAGTAAATCGCCCACTGAACACGCTGAACATTTACATCGCGTCTTTTCACAACTGTCGAAGTACGGCATAGTCGTAATCCCCGATAAATGCGTATTTGGCGTCGAATCACTTGAAATTCTTGGACATCAAGTCGATTCCAAAGGTATCAGGCCATTAGAACAGAAGGTTTCCGCCATAAAAGACTACCCATTACCCGAATCAATACGACAACTCCGTCGTTTCCTTGGTCTTGTGAATTACTACCGTCGATTCATTCCTCACTGTGCCGAGCTAATTCAACCATTGACGGATTTACTCCGCAACAACAAACGCTCGTTGAATATGACGGACTCAGCTAAAACGGCCTTTGAACGCATTAAAAATGCGCTTAGTGAGGCAACGTTTTTGAACCACTTACTGTCTGATCCTAATATCAAACTTTTTTATCCACGGATGCGTCTAACGAAGCGATTGGTGCAACTTTGCAATATAGTCGCAATGGAGAACTGTGCCCATTATCGTTTTTCTCAAAGAGACTGCAACCAGCCCAGGTTCGCTACAGTACGTTTGGCAGAGAATTGCTTGCAATCTATTATGCCATCCGTCATTTCCGCCATTTACTTGAAGGGCGAGAATTCACGGTTTTAACTGATCATAAACCGCTCTGTTATGCCCTGCTTTCAAACACTGACCGCTATTCGGCTCGAGAAATTCGACAACTGGACTTCATTGCACAGTTTACCACCGACATCCGACATGTCTCAGGCCAAGATAACGTTGTCGCCGACGCCCTATCCCGTGGTCACCTTAATTCTATTACCAGCGACATCCAATCCACTCCTCCCACGCAACCAATAAGTATACCCAGTCCTTCCCCACAGACTCTACGTTCTTGCTTGAAAAGAACCCAACACACACGATCTGGCCGTATTGTTACTTGGCCAAAGAAACTTGAGACTTACTTCACTTAAAATGTTTCGAGCGTTTCCATTTTTTTTCCAACGCTCTAGGGGGGGAGATGTGTCGAGCTTGTACAAATCTATTTTTACTTAACAATTTTTCTGTTAAAAATCTATTGTACAGTTTTTGATATCTTCAGTTCAATTTGTTCTGACAATATCGTTGCGCTCATACGATCGAAAGTACTATTGATTTTTTGATTTCCCGTTAACGTTATTACTCACATTTCATCGATTCTTTGTTCGATAACTGAGTGAACACAATTCTTCTGTCGAATACGATTTTGTACATATTCAACTTATCACTTAATACAATATACTTCTGTTGTGTGCGTTACCCGCGTTCTCGGTCGATCTGGGCTTTGGGAATTCCGTCTCGGGAACGTGACATTGAGAGTAGAAATATTGAAGTCATTACAAGAACAAGGAATATCCAAAGGAGAATTGCGGTTTATATGTACGTGGATCAAAAGAACTGTTAGTGAGTCAGATTGCTCATTTTGATATTGCGAGTTTTGTATACTAACTTGACTGGTCCACTACAATATTTTCAAGGTCACTTATGGAACGGATTTTTACGCTTAATTAAAATAAAGCTCAGTCCAGTTCAGATGCACAGGACGGTAAGTGGCAAACGAGCCGATCGAGCGTCCAGAATTTCTTTAGGCGGGAAGCTGCAGAGTAGCAACCACCACTGCCAAAGCGTTCATTCTTACTGTGATTTGGATATCCTCGATGATCGCGACGCCAAGGGATTATCCAGGTTGTATTTAGGAAACAGCTCATTATGAAGGATGCTGGAAACATAAAAATAAATTTATTTCTTCTGTATTAAAAAAACAGAATTTTAGCATTTACTTACTTATCAGACAACGCTAAAAATGGTGAACTACCTAATCTTACATAGAAATTAGGGGGGAATTCAGGAAAAAGCTTACCCCAGATGCGATCCGAACCATTTCTGAAACTCGCGACAGAACTGCAAAATAAAAGTTCTTCTAGAAGTTGATTCCAGAAATCTACCACCCTGAGGTTGATAAAGTTTTCCCGGGAGTCTAGCCTACATTACTCCTTAGCAAGTTTGAGTGAATGGTCCCTGGTGCCCAGCTCGGGTCTCAAGGCAAAGAAGTCGCTAATGATAGCGACACTTAACCCCATCAGGATCTCAAAGGTTTCAAATAAGTCACATCTCATACGACGGCGCGTAAGTGAGCGAAGTTCCTGATACTCCAGGCGTGCAGCGTAAAATTTCCCTTGCTAACCCTCAATCATTTGAGTTGCTAGACGCTGTTGGCTTTCGAGTCGAATGATGTCCTTCTTGTAGTGAGGGCACCACGCCTGGACACAATATTTTAAATGCGGCTAAACTAATGCCTTGTAAAGTACAGGAATACATCAGGTCTCGTGATGGATAACACGGATCTCAGCTGAAAGAGCACTTTGCGAGCACGTTGAGCTGTAGCGGCGCATTGGTCCTCCCATTTGAATTCAGTCCTTACTAGTACTCCCAAATCCTTAACACACTGTGTGGCGCTGATAGTGGGAGAATTGCGTGACACTTGAACTGAAATCTTATCAACCAGTGCTGATAAGTGATGGATCTTATTATGGTTCAGCGGGATGTCCCACTGGTATGACCAATGTATCACCCGTTCAAGGTCGTGCATCAAGGTATCTTCATCCGCTGATCTAATGAACAGTATTTACAAATTGTTTCCAGATAGACAGTAATTGATCTGATATTATACAAAAACACTGTTAATGTGAGAAAGAAAAATCAATAAATGTTCCGGAAAGTCCTGAATTTTACCGAATAATTTTTCCATGGATCGTGAAGTTCTCTGTTGTTTATTTTCCAGGAATTATCTTTTCAATTGTTCGAAATAAATTAGTGTATCCTGTATGTAAGGTTCAAAGAAGTTTGAAATTCTTCCTTTCCCTTCAACATTCTTTTCATTTTGAACTTGGTTACAAAACTTGAATTTTGAGAAATAGATTTTGCTTGTGTTTTATTTTCCTACAGTATTTTGATATAAAACATTTCTTTTTGTAATTATTTTATTGGAAATCTTCTGTTCACATATTTGGTAAAGCTTTTGTTTTAATTCATTGTTGAAGCCATTGTCGGTCATTGTTGTTGAATTTGATTGCCATTTTGGGCACTTGTATTTGGCTTGTATTTTGACACCACTTTTGGGTGTCTTGTCTTTGATAGACATTTTGGACGGGAATTTTGGTAACTCCTTTCATTCTATTTATATCTCAGGTCGTCATTGAACTTGTTTGCATTAATATAATTGATTCTGGAGTATTTTGACTCCACTGTTTGCTGTACGTTCCTATACAGTTGAGGTTTGTATAATTATTATTGTTGTAATTGTTGCTAATTACAGTACCGTATAAGATCCGAATAGTGGTTTTGAATTTGTCGAACTAAGAAACGGGTGGAATACGCGTTACTCACGTCACAGACGTTACAGTACTCAACTTGGTGCGTCGGAGCATTACAATTTTTGGAAGTACTCAATTTGGTTCGTTGAAGCAGTACTCATCTTGGAATTCGATTTGTATCGTATTTGTCTCAATTGAAGAAAAAGTACTCAACTTCGGTTCGTCGAAGCAGTATTCAATTTTGGAATTCGATTTGTACCGTATTTGTCTCAATTGGAGAAAATACAGTACTCAACTTGGTGCGTCGAAGCATTACAATTTTTGGAAGTACTCAATTTGGTTCGTTGAAGCAGTACTCATCTTGGAATTTGATTTGTCTCAATTTGAGAAAATACAGTACTGAACTTGAAATTTGATTCTTCTCGAACTTGGCGAGAAGTGCAGTTGAAGATTCGCGAATCGATTCAGTTTACAATATCGGTGACGTCCCTTTTATTTGTTTCCTTTTTTCCCTTTGAATCCTTTTGTATAAAATGCCCAAACATTTAGCAAGTGTAGTGCGTGGTTCGGTTAAGTCCCTAAAAGATAGTCACAATGGCGCGGATGATTTTGAATCTCCATCTGTTGGTAGACATGATCTCGACTGTAGCTGTGCAACTTCTAAACGGGCACTTGAATTGGAGCAAGATTTAGCGATTGCTAATGCTACAATCTTGAAATTAACTCATGGTACCTGTCATAAACGAGCTTCAGACCTAGCTTGTACTGTGGCCCGCTCAGTATTAGATGAGTTATTTCGAGAGGCCCGACGATTGATTGGCCAGTCAGAAGGCTTCGCTGTTCTTGCCTCCTCAATGCATAAATGTCAGGTTGCCCTCACTCTATTGGAGTGCCAGGCGGTTTTGAATGCAAGTGACACTTTAGAGTATATTGTGCATATATTACCGGCTGTGTTCAAGCAACAGTGGACTGATCTGAAGAATGCTGTATACTGCGAGGGATTAGAAATTACTTTTCAGCAACTCACAGACTTTGTGACACGTCGAGCTCTTATTGATTGGAGTTGATTTGGTCAGTTGTGTAAATGTTGCCAAAAGGATTCCATAGCAAGGCATGTTAGCATCGTTGAGTGCCAAGAAACGGTTTTTATTGATGTAAAGTTGAAGGATCTTGATGTTTGTGTTGTCGGTTGTGCTCACGAAGCTGAGTTACCTGACACTGAATTAGCTCAGTCGGATTTTGTGACTGAATTTCCTGACACTAATTCGGATCAGATGAAGACTAAGCCTGGTTCACCTGACACCAAATCAGCCAAAACGAATAGTAGGCCTGGTTCACATGACAGTGAATCAGCCGAAGTGGGGGCGACAGATGGTCGGCGTGACTATTCGTATGAGTAGCGCAAGACGTTCGGTTGTGTACCCGATAAGCCATTTGTGTTTTGGACACCGTATACACTTAATTCAATTTGCAGATTAGAGTTGTTTAGATGGCGCAAGATGTCGCTATTTGAGGATGAAATACACAAGGCTCGTTCGGCTGAGAATGCTCGCATAAGCTTCTTGTAAGAAACGGTGGCAGAACCGGAGGACGTGGTGGGTCTTAGTCTGGCAAACTATTTCCCTATAAAAAGCCACATGTGTCCAATGATGGCAATGCGACGTGGCGTGTGTGACTCGCCACTAAATAAAGTCATTTGCTATTCGTTAGGGTATTCTTCGAACAATCGTTTTATAGTTAAGCCCTAGAAAGAATTTGGTCGGAGGTGTAAGGTTCAAAGTAGTTTGAAATTCTTCCTTTCCCTTCAACATTCTTTTTATTTTGAACTTGGTTACAAAACTTGAATTTTGAGAAATAGATTTTGCTTGTGTTTTATTTTCCTACAGTATTTTGATATAAAACATTTCTTTTTGTAATTATTTTATTGGAAATCTTCTGTTCACATATTTGGTGAAGCTTTTGTTTTAATTCATTGTTGAAGCCATTGTTGGTCATTGTTGTTGAATTTGATTGCCATTTTGGGCACTTGTATTTGGCTTGTATTTTGACACCACTTTTGGGTGTCTTGTCTTTGATAGACATT
This sequence comes from Atriophallophorus winterbourni, assembly GCA_013407085.1. Taxonomy (NCBI): domain Eukaryota; kingdom Metazoa; phylum Platyhelminthes; class Trematoda; order Plagiorchiida; family Microphallidae; genus Atriophallophorus; species Atriophallophorus winterbourni. The sequence continues at coordinate 5,034 of JACCGJ010023819.1, read as the reverse complement.
TTGGACGGCAATTTTGGTAACTCCTTTCATTCTATTTATATCTCAGGTCGTCATTGAACTTGTTTGCATTGATATAATTGATTCTGGAGTATTTTGACTCCACTGTTTGCTGTACGTTCCTATACAGTTGAGGTTTGTATAATTATTGTTGTTGTAATTTTTGCTAATTACAGTACCGATAAGAGTCCGATAGTGCGTTTTGCTTTCGACTAAGGAAACGGTGAATACGCGTTATCAGCACAGACCTACACGTAATGAACTGTTTTTTGGTTTGCTGGGCGAAGGAATTTGACTTCACTAGGTTGAAGTCTCCCGCGGACAAGTTTTGTTTGGGTGCGAGTTTAGAAAATATGCTGCGAAGTAAAAACTCGGAATCGAGAGAGTTTTCTTTTGAAAGTTATGAAAATTAATTTTATATCAATACCCAGGAATGCCATTACTATATAAATAATCAGGTATACCATCTAGGTTAAGAAGATCGCGTATTTTTTCTCAGGTATGTAATGAAGCCAGATGCGATTTGAATTCGTGTGAAGTTGAGCTGAGTCTTATATATTTTATAAGAAAATTCCACAGTTTAGTATATTTGACCGAGTGAAATTGTTCCTCACTTTAGAATGAACACTTAGTAATTTAGTAGTTTTTTTACTGTTTGTCAAGCTGTACCTATAAGCATGCAATATATGAAGATGGGAAATTATTTCTATATTATCCGATGACAGTATTCTAAAGAATATTATAAGATTATGCTTAAATTTACGAAACCATAAGAGGTCGATATTCAGTTGTACACACGTTTCTTAATAGGATTGTTTGGTGTTTTAACCGATGATTTATTTCATGAAAGACCGTTGTTTCTTTCATGGAACTACGCCATCCGACTAATATTTATAATGGAATATAAAATGGTACAATGGTCTAAAAAAGGGTTTAGTGGATAATTTATAGATTTCTATTTTAGAATGAGGTTGAATTGCGTTATCGCCTAGAGGAACTGAATTATTTTGTATCGTGCATCTTATAGACATAAAATTTGCTTTACTTTATTTGTCGCCGAATCTGCAAGTGCGGCTAGATCATTTTTCAGTCTAGCTATAAAAGTTTGTGCTTGATTAGCTAAAAATGTCATGAAAATTTCATGCCATCAGCGAAAAAGTATAGATTACTATGTAAAATGACATCGTGTATGTCGTTTACATATAAACTAAGCAGTAAGTGGCCTATTGCGCTACCCTGAATTAACCCGCTGGGAATAGACTGGTCTCAATATCTGTGACCATTGACTATAACAGAGTAAGTGCAATCAGTAAGAATAAAAGTTAGAAGGAAAAAATATTCTCCTATGCCATATGATTTGAGTTCTAATATTAATAATATAAGATAAACATTATCAAAGGCTGTTGTTATGACTAAGACGACAACTACGACTGCCAAAACTTCATTGATGGAAGAAGTAAGATCGTCAAAGTATTCAAGGTGGCTTGTAATGCAAGATCTTTAATTCAAGAAGCCGTGTTGAGCTCTCAAGAAAAAATTCGTGAATAAGTGCTTTAAAATATCTTTTTACTATTTTAATGTAATCTAGTTTTTTAAGTAATCGAGATAAATTTGCTGTTGATTGTAAACAACCCAATGCTCGCATAACCATTGCGTCGAAATACCCAGGTACATAGTCAGTAATGGCAACGACTGGTCCTGGGAATCGAACAGTAGATTCCCGTACATCTACCATGCGTCTAATGAACTCGACTTTCTCATAGAGACTGGCGCTGAGATAAGCGTTATACCGTACATTTGCGAGAAACCTGAACTGCGTCCATCAAACACCACACTGCAGGCGGCTAATGGTTTGATACTCTTGACTTATGGTGAGAAACTCCAGAAACATGATCTCGAACTTAGACGTGCATTTTCCTTCATCTTTCTGATAACCGATGTTTAAAAGACTATAATCGGTATCGAGTTCCTTACGAAGTACGGTCCTATATTCGATCATCAAATCGTGGACCACCTGAAAATATTACTTCATTATACGTGTCCTAAAACATCTGTTCGCATTTTCGTCCTCAATAATGCTATATATAGCGATATCATACGGGAACTTTCCACATAAACACGCCTATCGACATATACCAAGAGATTCACCAACAATGTTCAGAATCACATTGTCAATGAAGTTCCTCCTCGCCTTATTGAACCTCGCAGACTACCGCCTAAAAGCGGAACACAACAAAATGTGTATTCGAACATATGGTTGCACTGGGTATAATTAGAACGTCCACTAGTCCATGGGCATTACCATTACACATGGTCGCCAAGAAGAACGGTGACTGAACAATTTGCGGAGATTATCGTGCGTTAAATAGCGTCAAAAAACTAACCCAAACTCCATTCCGCACATTCACAATTTTTCGCTTAGCCTTGACGACTGTAATAACGCCATTCGGTATTTTCGATATCATTCGCATGCCCTTTGGCTTTATACAACGCAGCACATTCTTTTCAACGGTTCATTCATCAGTTTTGCCGTGGTCTTGATTTCGTCTTCGTGTATATCGATGACGCGTTAGTAGCCAGTTCATCACAGGAAGAACGTGTGCGACAGGTTCGTGAACGCTTTGAACGCCTTGCCTCTTACGGCGTTACTATCAATACCGAGAGAAGCGTTTCGGCAAGTTGACTATTGATTTTCTTGGCCATAGGAATGACAGTAATAGAATAAGCCCGCTGCGTAATATATAATACCACAATCAATCAAAAGCTTACGCTGTTTCCTTGGTATCGTTAACTATTATGTATGATTCATTCCAAACGCGGCTAAGATAGTTTAACCGCTCTCTAAAACCGCTCTACGCTAAAAAGTAATCCCGGAAAGTTGTCCAACACAACCGCCGCAGAAGCTGCATTTATTGAGGGTAAAGAAATGTTGAGTAAACCTTTCACCGCAAGTTACTTAAAAACGGATGTTAACGCCGTTTATTTCTGAAACCAAACGCGTAACAAGCTGCAATCGGAGATATGCTACAAGAAGGAGTAAGCGGAAGGAGTCAACCAATGTCCTTTTTCTCACAAACGTTGCCAACAATCCAGACTAGATATAGCACTTATGGATGCGAGCTCCTCGCCATTTTTCTACATATTCAACACATTAGGTCACTTAATCTATAGACGCACCTTCACTGTTTTCACCGATCACAAGATAAGCGTTTTAGTCTCTGACAGATCGACGCTCTCTTATATAAATTCGTCAACTTGACTTTATAGCGCATTTTACCACAGGTATTAGACACATGGATGGCGACCGTAACATCGTCGCTGATGCGTTATCACGTTGTTCGTTCAAACAGAACACTGTCCATTCACCAAGAAAACGACACTGAATTTTCCGAAATCGTCGCAAATAAATCACTTAAATTTGCACTTTTGAGACTCCTCGATTGTAATGTAAAGAAAAACTGTGAAATATCGATCGGTAAGCCGAGACCTTCCGATTCGCAAGTATAACGCCAGAAGAATATCGATCACTTTCATGGACTGTCGCATCCAAGCATTCGCTCAACCGTAAAACTCATAACAAATCTTTTCATCTGGCACAACATGCAGTGCGAAATTCGTCAATGGGCAAAACATTGTGTGATTTGCCTGATCAGCAAAACCCACGAACACACCCGTGCCCTCTTGAAATACTTTCTGTTTACCTGACGGTCGATTTAAATATGTCCACATGGACATCTTGGGTTTCTCACCAGTTTTTCGAACGTATGGCTATATCCTGACCTGTGTCGACAGATATACAGTTGAACCCACCTACAACGAACTCGCTTACAACGAATTCCCGGTTTGAACGAACACACCATGATTACCCAAATAAATTCTTTCTTTGTAAGTCTATTTAAAACATTCGTACAACGAATCTGTTTGTTACGAATCTCGCTTATTACGAACACTGTACACGTTCACGACAGCTATGTTTGTTCAATAAAGTTCATACATACAACGAACTCGCTCTGTCTTGCCTTTAACCCACAACGCACCGTCAAGAGTGGCCTGCAGTGCGCTAAGAAAAGAACTGACACACAGCTTGGCGAGACACAGGCAGCCCAGCCTACAGTTTGCTAACTGACTCGCACGCACGCACAAGAAAATAACGTGAATTCTCTGTGATTGGTAATCACAGACTCATGACAAATTGAAATCACTCAGGCAAACACTTCATTCCCTTCTTACAGTTACACGATGGCTGACAAACAACAAAAACGGGAGCAGTTTAGCCTAGAGAAAAAAGGGAAATTTTTAGCTGAAGTGGAGAATGACAAAATGACATAATCAGAAATGGCTGAAAAAATATGGCATAGCAAAATCAACGCTGTCCACTTTCCTGCAGCAGGAGCAACTCTCTGAAACAATCATGTCATTAGTTCTAGAATAAATTTACTATTAATTGCATGAGCTTGGAATTAATGTTGTGATCTGTGTGCTGTGGCATCATCTATTCATCAGATGGATTACACGCATGCAGAAGCACAAAGTTAAAACATTATAATACATAATATATATATATATATATATATATATATATATATAGATATATATATATAGTAATATCTTATATATATATATATATAAAGATATATATATATATATATATATATATATTCTTGGACATCCAAGGCATGATCAGTTTATCAAAATTTGAAGAGCAAGAGAAAATAGTACAGTACAAGTGACCGGAGTGAGCGTGGTTTTTAAACATTTTTTTGTTTCAATAAGGGAAATGAATATACAGGAGGTCAGAAAAAAACTTTCTAATAGAAATAAAAATTCATTTAAATTATGTCAAGGTTTACGAATGGCAAGGATGCAAGAAACAAATGGAGAACAGAAATGGAAGGTAATTATGGAAAAAGTGGTGCTAATTGTAATGAAGTTGTCATAAAAATTGATAAATAAATGTTATATGCATAAATGCATGTTTTTACGTAAAGGTTGGTTAAGAAGATTGAAAAGGGAACATAAATTTACCGGAAAAAGCAA
>JACCGJ010023815.1:0-16912 GCA_013407085.1 Atriophallophorus winterbourni | reverse complement strand
TATCCGTACGATTACCTGATTTTGAAACTAACGAAGATTCTTCTGAGCGGTGCTAAGATTTAACAGAACTTTTTGTATAACACAGAACACTACCTTGCAGATTTCAACTTTCTGCTAATCCAAACACCCATGTCTTTCTCTTTAATTCAAAGTAATTCAAAGTTTAAATGGTCCAAAAAGCAAATACTTTACAGTAACCACAGATTGAAAATATAGGGAATGCATAAAAACTCATGAACGATGATGATACCCAAGAGAGTATGTGAATTCGAATAATTTACCGACGTTTAACATCGTAAATTTTTGTTGTTGAATGGAAGGCAGTTTCGTAAGGACGAAATATGAATGCTTCGAGATCTTTTTGTAGAAGTTGTCAATATTCCTTGGTGCGCATGCTGATCCAAACGGTAATGTTATCGGCGAACAAAATGATATTGTTGCGTACGATTTCACGTATACGGTCGCGTACAACAGAAGAGTATTGACCTCAAGACTGAGCCTTGTTGCAGTGCTAGCATGCACGCGCATATTCATGAAAAAAGAAGATGGTCTTGTGCAAATTATGATTTCGTCTCTTTTGGTCATAGCACCACGTGTTGTTATCCCTGGTGATTTTATTCACCACGATATAAACTGGAAGTCACGAACCTCGCATGCCGCGCGCATCGTGGACGACTTTCTGGACTGCCTACACTCCCATGCACTTCATCAACACGTGAACGAGCCAACTATAATCTGCGAAAACATTCCCCGACAACTCTCGGCTTAGTTATTCTAACTACTCGAATTGGTATAGAAACTTTGCTCTTCATCCCCCGGTTAGGAAAAATCAACCATGTAGTGTTGGCCAGCAAGTTAATTTTTTTTATTTTGGTAAACTGCAAATCACGCCTTCTCGATGCTTCCATAGGATCTACCCTGCTGCCTGACTTTAGATAGCAGCGCTACTCTGTTGGCATAAGATTGACCATTAAGATGAGATATAGGGACAGATCAAGAGCAACATACCTCAAATTCAGAATGTACTCCATCCTCTAGTACTTGTTCGTAAATAGATTAAACCTCATTATTTTACAGTCTTAGTATCTCGTAGTATACGTCACCGCGACACGAGTTGGAGGCGTTACAAGTTTGCTTCTCCGCTTTGGACCTAAGCCCGTTACGAGGAATCGCAGAATACCGAGATTTCCGAGATACTACAAAATGAATTTCCGAAACGAGACTCGCCCAATGGGTGAACACTGGTTAGAAACGATACTACAGCTACGAAAAAACATATGGTCAACAGGAAGAGGAGTAGACACCTCAGGGAGAGACGATGGTTGTGTCTTCATTTTTAACACTGAACAGGCTCGCTTCTTATGTATGCATATTCCGACCTTTCAACTTCTAGATGTTAACTCGAACATCTCTGCGTCGTCAACTCAGTGTGCACTTATTTAACGTCCTATCTTCACCTATCTCGCGTTCGACGTACACAATGTAGAGTCTTTATTGGACAACTTAGCATACAAAAAGTTGACAGGGCCCGATAGCATCCATCCACGAATGATCTGATTGCGAGCTCCAAGATAAACACGCGCTGATCATAGAACCTTTAAGAAAATCCCTCAGACAGAGCACCCTTGCTTTGTTTTGCCTGTCCATAATAAGCAGCTTATTTAGCCCGGTTAGCCTTATTATTGTAATAGTAAAGGCTATGGAAAGGTTCATCGGCGAAGAAATCTTTGAACACCTAGCTAAACATTCTCTACTAATTACCGCACAACACAGATTCTTAAAATGTATGTCATGACTTACTAACGTGTTTTCTAATCGAAGTGTGTAAGAGGATGGATGATGGTATACCGATGGCAGTTTCCTATCTTTAATTTAGTAATACTTCTGTTTCAGTCCACCACACGGCTCGTGCTTCTCGAACTCTCAGCCATGGGTGTGTCCGTGGCCCTACTTGCCTGGATCCGCGCATTTCTCAATGACCGTGTTATATGGTTGGTAACGATGTAAAAATGTTCGTCAGGTCGGGCAGCTCCAATCTGATAAATGAATAAGCATCTGCGACGAAATGAGAGGATAAGTGGGATCTCCCAATAACCTTAAGAAGAGTCACTTGCTTTCTACTCTTGCAGGTAACATGATTGTCTCTACGTACTCAGACCACATGGAGTTCCGAAGGAAGGAATTAGAAATCATAGGCCAGCCAAACTTTAAGCTGACCGACAAATGTGCTGCTGCGACTCAAAAGGCCATTAGAGAAATTTTCGACTGCGCAGAAAATTTGAGGTGCTGCAACCCCTGTACGAAGCAATTGTAAAGCTAAATCTGGAAAAATGTATTGATGATTGAACGCGATATTACCAGAAGGATATAGTGCAGCTAGAAAACGTACAGAAGCTGGCCACTCACATGATCAAATGGTTGGCATATATCAACTATGAAAATCGTCTCTTAGCATTAAAGCTTTTTTCGCTTTTGAGGGGAGAGCTCAGGGGCGATCAAATAAAGCCTTCCGAAATGGTAAAGGATTAAGTTGTCTTAAATTAGCAACTTCTTTTGGTTTTCTCCTCTGGTTGGTACATGAAGGCACAGTCTCAAACTAAATAACAGTACACCAGGCTGGAATCCAGAAAGCACTTCTTTAGCATCCGTGTAGTGGACGCGTCGAAACCAATCCTGCTGAACCATTTCTGGCATCTTTATTAAATGAGTTCAAACATTGGCTAGCTAATGTTGTCGGGTGCTCTTCCAAGAGAATAACACATTTAAATAACAATAGGTGCATTCAAAAGGGGTTTAGATATCTTGTGTGCATGAGCATTTCCCAGACTTTTTTCCCACGAATATACAGGTCGTCTGTCGACAGAATTTTCCATTTTTTGTTTATTTTGAATTCATATGGTCTTTACCACGATTTAAAAAATCCTGTTACATAATGGTTCGTTTTAAATGTCATGTTTTAATTGTACCCACCAATTTCTCAAAGCCAACCTCTCACCGACTTGGTGAAGAGAAACCCTTTCTATTTTTTACAGTCGCAGCTACAAATTCTGGGTCCGAAGGATGGCCTGGAAAACACCGGACGTACCATCGCATACAACGAGGATACTAGAGAAGAATGAACCAACTTTGGCAGTGGTGGGCGATCTCTTGAAGCTTTCCACCGACAGAAATTTTGGACGCTCGGTTGGCTTATCACCCATTGACAGTCCTGTGCCAACTGAACTGAGCTGAACTCAACATTCATAATGAATGGCTACTTGAATACAACCCGGATAATCTCTTGGCGTCGCGATCGTCGAGGATATCCAAATCACAATAAGAAAAAAAACGCTTTGGCAGTGGTGGTTGCTTCTTTGCAGTCTTTACCGAAAGAAATTTCGGACGCTCGATTGGCTCGTTAGCCACTTACTGTCCTGTGGAACTGAAATGACTGATTAAATCCCTCAGTTTTAACTAGAGAAAAACTTTTCAAAATATTTGAAACATTAAACACTGTCTATTGGTCAAGTTTTTCGTTTTTTGTTTTAATTGACTGCGTCATGAAACATACATTAACTCTCCCACCTTTCTGTGATGAGTCCTCACCCATCTTCCATTCACATGTGCACACTCCTGTGCCTCCACCCAGTGAGGTCCCACGTTGTTCAATACTGAGATCAATACTCTTCCTGACCTACATCGATGATTTGACATATCTGTTGCCATGTCCCTCCTTCATGTTTACGAATGATGTCGAATTCACTGGATCCAGTGATCACAGTGATCAGTTAAGAGATATCAGAAATGTCATTAGATAGTCACAGGATTGGGATTTTCCTCTAAACTTTAGTGAATATCATTTGGGGTCTGCAGCAGTCGACAAAATTACATTAACTATAAATAGCGGTCGGATCGTCTTTAAATCTATTCAGTGAGTTAAGGACTTCGAAATAGCTAGGCAATGTGCCTCTGATGCAAACCTTACTAGAGTAGAACTCTTTAGGATTAAGTCGGTACTGACATGCAGAACGTCGAAAGCGTTTATCTCCTTATATACGGCGATTGCCAGGCCTTGATTAGTATACTGCATGCAAGCCTGGAGTCCTTTCTTCCGAACTGACATATTACTACTAGAGGAGGGCATGTCTGGCTACCGAAATGTTCGAAAGTATTTCTGGGAAACCCAACGAGGAACGTCTAATTTTTTTATGTCACTTCTGACTTCTGCGTCGGCGTTTACTGGGAGACCTAATAGAAACCATCAAAAATCATGAATGGCCTAGTCGACTAGGGTTGTCATAACCTTTTCTCTCGAGCGGTGGACCCTTTAACTAGAGCACATACAACGAAGCTCGCTAAAAATCTCAATCGTCTGAATCTTTGACAAAACTTTTTCAAATGAAAAGTGATAAGCTTCTGGAATAGACTACGTGAAGATCAAATCGCACGTGTATCTGTAACTACGTTCAAAAGGTGTTTCGATGCCTCGCGGCATTAGATTTACTTTGCTTTTTCTGTAAATATGCAGGTCGCCAGTCAATAAGATTAGTGAGAATGTGTTTTTCGTTTAAAATTATACGGTTTTTAACAAGATTAAAAAATGCACAAAAATTCATTCATATAATGGTTTGTTTTAAATGTAATCCCAAACTTTTCAAAATATGAACTCCGTGGCTAAGTGAAAAGAAACACATTGCGTTGTTTCCAGTCGCATTTTCAATCACCTGGGACCGAAGGACGGCATGCAATACATCTGTCGTATCATAGAATACGACGAGGTTAGCAAATGAATAAAAAAGCAATTTAGACAGCCTCCCATCGACAGACTTTCTGGATGCTCGATTGGTTTATTAGTCATTTTCACGCCAGCGCTTGTTTGCTGATACAGATTTATTTTGCAATTCATTTCATTCATCTACCGTTCAGATTGTGATTATGCAGTTTCATATCTGCCTTTCATTGCTGAATACAATTACAATCTTTCTCTTACATAATAGTGTTGATTGTGTTTATAAGATGATTTAACGGATGTTCAGGACGTTGATCATGACGATTTTGCCATCCAGTGTGAAAGCAGTGATGTTTTGCTACACCCGCGATGCACAAATGTTTTCAAGTCGGTTTACGATTATCTGACAAAGCGAAAAATTAGATATTTTTTCTGTGTTCATTGTAGACCACAGCACCAAATGGTCATATTGGTCGATAAACGCTGTAGAACAACGCCTAACTACATTGATCATGACGAATCAACGAACTTCGAAACCAGCTGAGGATTCCCTTTAGAAAACTACTTACGAGGAGGTAACAGCCAACGCGTCCGCATCATCATTTCCGGACCCGTTTGTTGATATTGCCACCAGACTGCTATGCCTAGTGGCTCTACTGTAAACGGACAACCCACATGCTTGCACAAGTCCTAATGATGGCCAGGTAGTACCAAGTGTTCTTTGATCAATAAAATCACAAACTACCATTTTACAAACGCTCGTGAAGCCCCAAGCTAAACAAATGGGAAACTGCCTGCGGTTCCGAACGCCAATCACCTTTGTATATACAAATGTAAGGAAACGTTTATCTCCATGCTTTCAACACACCGGGAAAATGATTTGCAACAGTGATGAGATCTATGTAAAAACCTCCAACTTGATGTAAAACTTGATGTACGACTTTCCAGGCGCCTTAACTCATTTCACGAGGACGCCCCACGTCTACTTCAAATCCCCCTTGACTCCCCTGCGAAGGTTCTAGAGGCTTACCCGCGGCCCAAATTCTCCGAAATAAAAATTTGTCTGTGCATATTTATTTTGACATTTCTTGGCTTCAGAGGCAGATGCACAAGAAAGAGAGCTACGGTTGGAAATTAGCGAATAATAAACGCAGTATATTTGTGCATGAACTTCAAAGTGAATATTTTGATAAGTACATACTAAACGACTGTTCGCATTTCCGTTATATCCAAGAACTCAGCCAAATTCACGGAATTTTGACGACTGCATTGAAACACGTTCCTCGTCCTCCAGCTATAAGGGCAATGTTTTTGTATTCTGAAAATTACCTTCGAATCAGAAGATATGGTTATTCCTACTTTGCGCTTGTGGTATGATGAAAACGCTTTGCATATACAGAGTTTCGTTTTTGCTCCACAGTTGACAAAAAACATCGTCCACAGCCATCATTCCAACACAGAACAAAACAGTCCGCTAGGGAACTTCACACGACCACGTCAAAAAACTTCCCGCAGCCGGTTTCAGTGAGACCGGTGGAATAACGTCACATTTTCTTTACACTGCATACTTTGCAATCACACAGCCTTTCATTATGCTGCTGGTTTCCTGAATAATCTTTTGGAACTCAGTAACCTCTATTTCCTGTGCACATGGGACCTAATAGCCGTTACTGAGACGTGATTATCAAGCGTAGTTTATGAAGCAGAACGCACACTTTCAAATACGTTATTAATTCGCTATGAACTCACAACAAGAGGAGGTGGTGTGTTGTTATATCGCCACGAATCACATCCCTGTAACCCATTAACGAACCACTCTCGGAGTGAATCTAATATCCTTTGGGGCCCAATTTCATTTAAACTAAACAGTCTTTTCCCGATCGGAGTTGTTTATACATCTCCTAGTAATACTCCACTGCTCGATTCGCCCCTTCTGTCATCACTTCGAAATGCCCAACGTAAAAGACTCGCCTACATATTGATAATGGCAGACTTTAACTTTCCCGCATTTATGGTGAATATGCTCTTCACACATTTGCTACCGCTCTATTAGAATTATTGACAACACATTCATTATACAATCATGTTCACGAAGATACTTGGCTCATCAGCCATTGACAGTCCTGTGCTAACTGAACTAAACTGAACTCAACATTCATAATGAGTTGCTACTTAAATACAACCCGGATAATCTCTTGGCGTCGCGATCGTCGAGTTTATCCAAATCACAATAAGAAAAAACGCTTGGGCAGTGGTGGTCGCTACTTTGCAGTCTTTACCGAGAGAAATTTCGGACGCTCGATTGGCTGGTTAGCCACTTACTGTCCTGTGAAACTGAAATGACTGAATAAATCCCTCAGTTTCAACTAGAGAAAATCTTTTCAAAATATTTGAAATATTAAACACTATCTATTGGTCAAGTTTTTCGTTTTTTGTTTTAATTGACTGCGTCATGAAACATACATTAACTCTCCCACCTTTCTGTGATGAGTCCTCACCGCATCTGGGGTAAGGTTTTTCCTGAATTCTCCCCCTAATTTTTATGCAAGATTAGGTTGTTCACCATTTTTATCGTTGTTTGGTAAGTAAGTAAATGCTTAAGTTCTGTTTGTTTAATACACAACTCTTCTTTAGCTGACCTCTCAACGTACTGGTGAGGAGAAATGTATTCTTATCTTTCCAGCATCATTCATTACGTGGTGCTTCCTAAATACAACCCGGATAATCCCTTGGCATCGCGATCGTCGAGGATATCCAAACCACAACAAGAATAAACGCTTTGGCAGTGGTGGTTGCTTCTCTGCATCTTTCCACCGGAAGAAATTCTGGACGCTCGATTGGCTCGTTCGCCACTTAATGTCCTGTGGAACTGAACTGGAGTGAACTGAACATGTGCACACTCCCGTACCTCCACCCAGTGAGGTCCCACGTTGTTCAATACTGAGATCAATACTCTTCCTGACCTACATCGATGATTTGACATATCTGTTGCCATGTCCCTCCTTCATGTTTACGAATGATGTCGAATTCACTGGATCCAGTGATCACAGTGATCAGTTGAGAGATATCAGAAATGTCATTAGATAGTCACAGGATTGGGATTTTCCTCTAAAATTTAGTAAATATCATTTTGGGTCTGCAGCAGTCAACGAAATTACATTAACTATAAATAGCGGTCGGATCGTCTTCAAATCTATTCAGTGAGGTAAGGACTTCGAATTAGCTAGGCAATGTGCCTCTGATGCAAACCTAACTAGAGTAGAACTCTTTAGGATTAAGTCGGTACTGACATGCAGAACGTCAGCAGTGTTTATCTCCTTATATACGGCGATTGCCAGGCCTTGATTAGTATACTGCATGCAAGCCTGGAGTCCTTTCTTCCGAACTGACATATTACTACTAGAGGAGGGCATGTCTGGCTACCGAAATGTTCGAAAGTATTTCTGGGAAACCCAACGAGGAACGTCTAATTTTTTTATGTCACTTCTGAGTTCTGCGTCGGCGTTTACTGGGAGACCTATTAGAAACCATGAAAAATCCTGAATGGCCTAGTCGACTAGGGTTGTCATAACCTGTTCTCCCGAGCGGTGAACCCTTTAACTGGAGCACATACAACGAGGCTCGCTAAAAATCTCAGTCGTCTGAATCTTTGACAAAACTTTTTCAAATGAAAAGTGATAAGCTTCTGGAATAGACTACGTGAAGACCAAATCGCACGTGTATCTGTAACAACGTTCAAAAGGTGGTTCGATGCCTCGCGGCATGAGATTTACTTTGCTTTTTCCGTAAATATGCAGGTCGCCAGTCAATAAGATTAGTGATAATGTGTATTTCGTTCAAAATTATAGGTCTCTAATAAGATTAAAAAATGCACAAAAATTTATTTATATAATGGTTTGTTTTAAATGTAATCCCAAACTTTTCAAAATATGAACTCCGTGGCTAAGTGAAAAGAAACACATTGCCTTGTTCCCAGTCGCATTTTCAATCATCTGGGACCGAAGGACGGCATGCAATACACCTGTCGTGTCATAGAATACGACGAGGTTAGCAAATGAATAAAAAAGCAATTTAGACAGCCTCCCATCGACAGACTTTCTGGATGCTCGATTGGTTTATTAGTCATTTTCAGTCCAGCGCTTGTTTGCTGATACAGATTTATTTTGCAATTCATTTCATTCATCTACCGTTCAGATTGTGATTATGCAGTTTCATATCTGCCTTTCATTGCTGAATACAATTACAATCTTTCTCTTACATAATAGTGTTGATTGTGTTTATAAGATGATTTAACGGATGTTCAGGACGTTGATCATGACGATTTTGCCATCCAGTGTGAAAGCAGTGATGTTTTGCTACACCCGCGATGCACAAATGTTTTCAAGTCGGTTTACGATTATCTGACAAAGCAAAAAATTAGATATTTTTTGTGTGTTCATTGTAGACCACAGCATCAATTGGTCATATTGGTCGATAAACGCTGTAGAACAACGCCTAACTACATTGATCATGACGAATCAACGAACTTTGAAACCAGCTGAGGATTCCCATTAGAAAACTACTTACGAGGAGGTAACAGCCAACGCGTCCGCATCATCATTTCCGGACCCGTTTGTTGATATTCAGTTCAGTTCAGTTCAGTTCAGTTGCACAGGACAGTAAGTGGCGAACGAGCCAATCGAGCGTCCAGAATTTCTTTCGGTGGAAAGCTGCAGAGAAGCAACCACCACTGCCAAAGCGTTTATTCTTATTGTGGTTTGGATATCCCCGACGATCGCGATGCCAAGGGATTATCCGGGTTGTATTTAGGAAGCACCACGTAATGAATGATGCTGGAAAGATAAGAATACATTTCTCCCCACCAGTACGGTGAGAGGTCAGCAAAAGAAGAGTTGTGTATTAAGCAAACAGAACTTTAGCATTTACTTACTTACCAAACAACGATAAAAATGGTGAACAACCTAATCTTGCATAAAAATTAGGGGGAGAATTCAGGAAAAAGCTTACCCCAGATGCGGTCCAAACATTGCTTAAAACTTACGACAGAACTGCAGGATATAAGTTCTTCTGAAAGCCGGTTCCAGAAATTTACCACCCTGAGGCTGAAAAAGTTTTTCCTGGAGTCTAGTCTACATCGCTCCTTAGCAAGTTTGAGTGAATGGCCCCGGGTGCCCAGCTCAGGACTAAATGCAAAGAAGTCGGTCATGCTAACGCCACTTAACCCCTTCAAGATCTTAAAGGTTTCAATTAGGTCACCTCTCAAACGACGGCGCGTAAGTGAAAAAAGATCTAGGGACTTTAGGCGTGTAGCGTAAGGTTTCCCTCGCTGACCCTCAATCATGCGAGTTGCGAGACGCTGTACGCTTTCGAGTTGAACGATATCCTTCTTGTAGTAAGGGCACCACGCCTGGACACAATATTCTAAATGCGGCCTAACTAATGCCTTGTAAAGGGGCAGGAATACTTCGGGTCTTCTGCTGGATAACACGGATCTCAGCCGAAAGAGAACTTTGCGAGCACGTTGAGCTGCAGCGGCGCATTGGTCTTCCCATTTGAAGTCCGTCCTAACCAGTACTCCTAAATCCTTAACACGCTGTGTGGCGCTTACAGTGAGAGAATTGCCCGACACCTGAACTGAAATCTTATCAACCAGTGCTGACAATAGTTGGCTCTTATTAAGGTTAAGTGGGAGGTCCCACTGGTGTGACCAGTTTATGACCCGTTCAAGGTCGTGCATCAAGGTATCTTCGTCCGTTGATCCGATGAATTTAACATCATCCGCAAAAATGAAGCATGGGCACTTCAATGCAGAGGACAAGTCATCGATAAAAATCAGGAATAGAAGAGGACCAAGTACCGAACCTTGGGGTACACCACTGATTACGTCGGTTTCATTCGACAGCGTAGATCCTACCCTAACTCGGAATGTCCTACCTGTTAGGAAGGTCTTTATCCAAGCAAGTAGACTACCCCGAATGCCTTTTGCCACCAGACTGCTATGCCTAGTGGCTCTACTGTAAACGGACAACCCACATGCTTGCACAAGTCCTAATGATGGCCAGGTAGTGCCAAGTGTTCTTTGATCAATAAAATCACAAACTACCATTTCGCAAACGCTCGTGAAGCCCCAAGCTGAACAAATGGGAAACTGCCTGCGGTTCCGAACGCCAATCACCTTTGTATATACAAATGTAAGGAAACGTTTATCTCCATGCTTTCAACACACAGGGAAAATGATTTGCAACAGTGATGAGCTCTATGTAAAAACCTCCAACTTGATGTAAAACTTGATGTACGACTTTCCAGGCGCCTTAACTCATTTCACGAGGACGCCCCACGTCTACTTCAAATCCCCCTTGACTCCCCTGCGGAGGTTCTAGAGGCTTACCCGCGGCCCAAATTCTCCGAAATAAAAATTTGTCTGTGCATATTTATTTTGACATTTCTTGGCTTCAGAGGCAGATGCACAAGAAAGAGAGCTACGGTTGGAAATTAGCGAATAATAAACGCAGTATATTTGTGCATGAACTTCAAAGTGAATATTTTGATAAGTACATACTAAACGACTGTTCGCATTTCCGTTATATCCAAGAACTCAGCCAAATTCACGGAATTTTGACGACTGCATTGAAACACGTTCCTCGTCCTCCAGCTACAAGGGCAATGTTTTTGTATTCTGAAAATTACCTTCGAATCAGAAGATATGGTTATTCCTACTTTGCGCTTGTGGTATGATGAAAACGCTTTGCATATACAGAGTTTCGTTTTTGCTCCGCAGTTGACAAAAAACATCGTCCACAGCCATCATTCCAACACAGAACAAAACAGTCCGCTAGGGAACTTCACACGACCACGTCAAAAAACTTCCCGCAGCCGGTTTCAGTGAGACCGGTGGAATAACGTCACATTTTCTTTACACTGCATACTTTGCAATCACACAGCCTTTCATTATGCTGCTGGTTTCCTGAATAATCTTCTGGAACTCAGTAACCTCTATTTCCTGTGCACATGGGACCTAATAGCCGTTACTGAGACGTGATTATCAAGCGTAGTTTATGAAGCAGAACGCACACTTTCAAATACGTTATTAATTCGCTATGAACTCACAACAAGAGGAGGTGGTGTGTTGTTATATCGCCACGAATCACATCCCTGTAACCCATTAACGAACCACTCTCGGAGTGAATCTAATATCCTTTGGGGCCCAATTTCATTTAAACTAAACAGTCTTTTCCCGATCGGAGTTGTTTATACATCTCCTAGTAATACTCCATCGCTCGATTCGTTCCTTCTGTCATCACTTCGAAATGCTTAACGTTAAAGACTCTGTTGTGGTTCAGGGTACGTGAAATTACAGTATGTGTGTAAAAAGTATCAAGGTAACCACTCACAATAATTCTTCGATTGAATTGAGAACGATTCTCCCCAGCTTGGCGATTGACTATTCCGGTCCAAGCGTCAAAGTATTATCACCGCGGTATATCCAAGAATTAGCTGTGGCTGAAATATGGAGCGGTCCTTTTATAGCTGTGAAGCAATCTTTCCACAATCCACAGTCAGAACTCCAAGCACGCAGTGCGGGTATCAAAAGAGGAGTGAAGAGCAACTCCGAGCAAACGATAATTTATATTCGTATAAACCGGGTACAATTCAAAAAGTGTACATTGATTGATACAAACAAAAATGTTTACAGAAAAACGCCATAGTACTCCCCCCTTAGAGCGTCGTGCCTAAAGAAGACGCTCGAAGAAATCGTTAGGCTGTGAAGTCATCAAACTTTGATGGAAAATGGACTCTACAACCAGATCGGGTTTGCCTGTTATGGTCAGTTTGTTTGATACACGGGGGTAAAGGGGATTTCGTTGGGGGTTCGGGAGTACCGGTGAGGGGTGGAGGGACAAAATCTTGAGGAGCAACGTTCGGGTTATTTTCTTTCGCCTCTGGTGCTGGTTCGACGTAGGCTACTTTCAAACGATCGACGCTGACGGTCTCGTGTGTTCCGTTGCGGTCAATAACGAAGTATTTTGGATACCTGTTGATTACCTTGTATGGCCCTATGTATGGCGGCTGTAGCGGTCGACGTACATGATCTACCCGCACAAACACGAAGTCGCAAGTATTCAAGTCGGGTGGAATGTAGCAGGGTTGCTCATGCTGTCGAGTTGGAGTAGCCCGTAAGTTTTTCATGAAGCTGCGAAGGCGGCTGACATATTGTGGCACAGTAAGGTCCAATGATGAGTCGGAAGATGTCAGGAATTCGCCTGGAAGGGTAAGTGTACTACCATACACCATTTCAGCAGCTGAACACCCTAGGTCTTCTTTCACTGTGGTACGTATACCAAGAAGTACTAGGGGTAGTGTCTCGGACCAACGTTCAATTTTCCCATGACACATTAGTGCGGCTTTCAGTTGGCGGTGAAATCTTTCGACTAAGCCGTTCGAAGAAGGGTGGTAGGCTGTAGTCTGAATGTGTTTCGTACCGAGCATGTTGTTCAGTTCCTTGAAAAGCGTTGATGGGAATTGGGAACCTCGGTCTGTAGTGATGGTGTTTGGTACGCCAAAATTACTGATCCAGTGCTGAACAAAAGCTTTAGCAACAGTTTCTGCACTGATATCAGGGATTGCTACTGCCATTGGCCAACGCGTAGAACGATCAATGCAGGTAAGTATGTAGCAACATCCGTTAGAGACTGCTAGTGGGCCCACGAGATCCAAATGCACGTGTTGGAAACGTTCAGTAACTGGTGGGAACGTACCAGGGTAGCTGATAGTGTGTCGTTGAACCTTGCTCTGTTGACATCGCAAGCAACTTTTTGTCCAAAGTTGTATGTCTTTATGCATGTCAGACCAGAGGTAGCGAGAACTGATCAATTTTCGTGTCGCTCTTACTCCCGGATGTGAAAAACCATGCAAGTGGTCAAAAACTCTACGTCTCATGTCTGATAGGACGATCGGACGCGGTTTTCCTGTTGCCATGTCACAAACCAGGTAATGTGGAGAATCGGGTATCGGGACTCGGCGGATTTTTCCCATCTCTGAAGTTTCATAGCGACTTAGCACCGGATCAGATTGCTGCGAGCGTGCTAGTTGTTCCAGATCGATTCCAGGCAGGTCGATGGCACTCAGTTGAATCCGAGAAAACGTATCCGCCACTGTGTTTGACGAGCCTGATAGGTAACGAATGTCGCTCGTGAATTAGGAGATGTAGTCTAATTGACGGATCTCTCGCGGTGAATAACGATCGGAAGTTGTGGCGAGTGTAAACGTTAGCGGTTTGTGGTCGGTGTAAACCGTGAAACTGCGACCTTCGAGTAAATGCCGGAAATGGCGAATGGAATAATAAACAGCGAGGAGCTCGCGACCAAAGGTACTATATCGTGTCTGCGCTGGCTGTAGTCGGCGTGAGAAGAAGGCTAGGGGTCTAATCGTGTTATTGACCTCTTGTTGGAGTACTGCGCCTATCGCTTCGTTTGATGCATCGGTAACAAGCGATAAGTGAGCATCTATCTCGGCTGATATATAAGTCAGAGTTGTCGCCTGCTCAAGGGCGGATTTAAGCGCATCAAAAGCTTCGATCGCTTGTGGATTCATTGAAAAATTTCTTTCTTTGCAGCGAAGTAAATCTGTAAGCGGTTGAGCTAACTTCGCGCAATGAGGAATGAATCGTCTATAGTAGTTAACTAGGCCCAAAAATCGACGCAACTGGCGGATTGAACTCGGGCATGGATAATCGCGGATGGCAGAGACTTTCTGTTCAACGGGTTTAATTCCAATGGAATCGATGCGGTGACCGAGAAAGTCTAGTGTTTCCACATGGAAGATGCATTTATCTGGATTAACGACAATCCCATACTGAGATAGGCGCTGAAAAACCTCTCGAAGATGCTCAACATGTTCTGTCGATGTGTTGCTAGCAATTAGCACGTCATCAATATAAACGTATACAAAGGGCAATCCCTTAAATACTTGATCCATAAAACGCTGGAAAGTTTGTGCGGCATTTCGGAGGCCAAATGGCATTCGTACGAATTCATATAAGCCAAATGGTGTCGTGACAGCCGTTTTAGGGATATCTTCTTTCGCAACGGGGATTTGGTGATAGGCGCGTACTAGGTCAAGCTTCGAGAACACGGTTTTTCCGTTTAGGGACGCCGTAAAATCGTGGATGTGTGGAATGGGATAACGGTCTGGTACCGTAATGCGATTAAGTGCCCTATAATCTCTGCATGGGCGCCACGTATCTGCGGTACTTTTTCAACCATATGTAGTGGAGAAGCCCATGGTGAGGTCGACGGGCGGATGATTCCTAGCTCCAACATATGTTCAAACTCTTGTTTGGCGATCGCCAGTTTGTTTGGAGCTAGTCTACGTGGCTTGGCAAAAACTGGAGGGCCACGTGTGACAATGTGGTGTTCGACCTGGTGTTTGACCACATTTGTGAATGACTGTGGTTTGAAGATCTCCGGAAACTGGACTATGAGCTCCTTACAAGGCTGGGTGACGACTGGAGTCAAAACTCGAATAGACTGTATGGATGTGTAATGGTATTTGCCTATTGAATTTAACTTCGTGGTGTTATCAATAAGCCTTCGTTGGCTTATGTCCACCGCGAGGTTGAAATTAGACAAAAAATCTGCACCAAAAATCGGAGTTTTCACGTCTGCAATGGTGAACACCCAGTGGAACGATCTTCGTAAGCCCAGGTCTACCGCGAGGGACCGATGACCATAAGTGGCTATCCGAGTACCGTTGGCCGTCTGAAGGGTCAATCCCGACGGACACTTGCGTTCGGTTTCGTTAGGTGGGATGACGCTGAGTTCCGCACCGGTGTCTACCAGAAAACGCAATTTCGTTGTGCTGTCAGAGATATAGAGGAGACGGCTAACTTTGTTGCCAGGCAGTTCAGCCGTTTCAACTGCCTGGTATAATCGTTTCCCTGGTCTTTAGATTTGGAAACAAAACTGCAGGGTCTGGTGCATCTGTAGGCGCGTTCGCCGAATCTGCGGTGGTAATAGCAAAGACCTGGCCCTTTACTCCGACTTCGTGAATAGCGTTTATTTGGACTGTGTCTCTGTGATGACCGAGATCGATCATTTCGTGAAGTACGTATGTGCATGCAAAGTTCGTCGAGTCGCGATTTCAACTCGGAGATCTCTGATTCTAAAGTTGAAGGAGTTGATTTATGAGGCGATTGTACTACTGCAATGGTTGGCTTATGATTTTCATACACTCGATCGGCGATGGCAGCAAGCTTATCTAACTTGTAATCTTCATCGACCACCGAAAGTGCTTTTCGAACATCGCTGGGTAGTTTTTGCAGCCACAATTCTTTTAAAATCAGTTCGCCAACTGGTGTTGTACCTTGTAACTCAATCATTCGGCGAAGGAGTTGCGACGGTGTATTGTCACCTAGTTCGATACCCGAGAGTAATTTGCGTAAGTTTTTCTCATCAGATGCTGCTATACGCGATATCAAAGCTGATTTCAGTACATCATACGGTTTATCGGCAGGTCTGTTGTATATGATATCAGCAACTTCGGATGCGACTGCGTGTGGTAAACTTCCTATGACGTAACAGTACATTGCTTCTTGGCTAGTAATGCGTCGAGTTTCGAAAATAGCTTCTACTTGAGCGAACCATAATCTAGGGTTTGCTACGCCAAACTCAGTAAGTGATGAATGACCAATATCTGCTGGGATAGGTGCTGCTGTGGAATACAGCCCATACTGATGAAAAAATGTAAAAATATGCTACAAAATCAAAATAGTGGGGAGTATGCTATAGCGAAAATAATCGGGCTCACCAAATTGTGGTGGTTCAGGCTACGTGAAATTACAGTATGTATGTAAAAAGTAAAAAGGTAACCACTCACAATAATTCTTCGATTGAATTGAGAACGATTCTCCCCAGCTTGGCGATTGACTATTCCGGTCCAAGCGTCAAAGTATTATCACCGCGGTAAATCCAAGAATTAGCTGTGGGTGAAATATGGTTCGGTCCTTTTATAGCTGTGAAGCAATCTTTCCACAATCCACAGTCAGAACTCCAAGCACGCAGTGCGGGTATCAAAAGAGGTGAGAAGAGCAACTCCGAGCAAACGAAAATTTATATTCGTTTAAACTGGGTACAATTCAAAAAGTGTACATTGATTGATACAAACAAAAATGTTTACAGAAAAACGCCATAACTCGCCCACATACTG
>JACCGJ010023814.1:0-20089 GCA_013407085.1 Atriophallophorus winterbourni | reverse complement strand
TATTTCGACCTAAATAATTAGGCGGTCGTCTCAAATTACACGTGGTTTTAAATTTGTTAACAATTATTAAAATTACACGAAATTCTAAATTCCCTCCAAACATTTTTTACCTGACAGGTATTTTATACATTCAGAAAATATGGTTGTTCTGATCGATTTTGGTGATTTTATGTGATATATATACGTGGAAATACATGAAATAAATACTAAGAAAACTCTAGAAAATTAAACAGTCTTACTTCCTTCTATGCAGCTCGCTCCGCGGGCGGATCAGCAGTCTTCAGTGATGTCATGAATTACGCCAGTCATGCGCGTCGTTTGATGGCGAGTTCGTTAAGAATTGTCATCCAGTTATGCTTCCATTCCGAATTCCGTATATTATAGAGTTTCAGGAGTAGTAAGATTATTGTCACAAACGTTGTGACCTCTGATTGCTTGATTATTTGATTGGCTAAAATTATTCTCAAAAACGTTCTGACATCTGATTGGTCGGTTATTTGATTGGCTAAAATTATTCATTCTGGGTCAAATAAAACTCCTCGCAAGTGATCAGGGATCACTTTGGTAATAATGAGCGCTAACGATATCTCTGAGCTTTTTCAGCATACTATTGGTAACCGGTTGTTCGAAAGTCTCGAGGAATTGAACCACATGCTGGCAGAATTCACTCGAGTTTCCGGGACCCACTATTCCAAACGATCTTCGAAAAGAAATTCAGCGGGCGAGCTGACATTCATGAAATATGAGTGTCAACGAAAAGGATCCGTACAGAGGCCTACACTTGGAATTCGTCGTCGAACTTCCACCGCAACCAATTGCGAAGCTTTTTTCAACATTGGTCGCCATGCCGTGCAATTTCGGATTACTTCTAGTAACATGGTCCATAACCATGAATTAGTAACTGGTGAAGCCGGATCGTGGCACTCCCGAAACAGACGACTCACTCCTTCGGAACTGCATGCCATTCAGCCGTTGCTTGAAAGCGGAACCCCGTCATACAATATTCGGTATTATGTGAATGCTCGGTTCCAGAAGAATCTTAATGGCTGCGATGTTGTGAATATGCGTCGTCGAGTTCTGGCAGGACGAAACAATCCCGGTAATAGTTTTTGAAATGAAATTTCAATGAAATTTTAATTAGTGAATATACTTATAATAATCCATTTTTCATAGCCTATATTCGTCGCATGGAAGCTGAACTGAACGTCGATGGAAAGGCAAGGGTATTGCTGGACGAAACCGACAGGATGACGCATTTCGTGTTCTGCACAAAGGAGATGCTAAGTTTGTTTAATCGTTTTTCCGATTTTATTCTCATCGATGGTACCTTCCGTACCAATCGTGAGAAATACTTTCTTTATCAATTGATGATCGTAGATGGCTGCCGGAAGAGTCTTCCTGTAGCAATAGGTTTTCTGTGGCGGGAGACAGCAGAGGATATTAGGACGTTCCTACTTACCTTTGTTGAATTCGTCGGTGATAGGGACGCCGTTCGTACTATTATGTCCGATGGAGCCCCTGCGATAGCGAATGCAGTTGAAGACGTTTTTCCCAACGCTTCACATTTGCTTTGCCGAGTGCACATTATTCGGAATGTCACTCGTCGTAACCCCCAGAGGGAAGCTCTTAAATGGGTGTACGTAGCAATTAGTACCAGGAGTTTATGGCGATACGCCTTTGCGTTAATCAATGTGCAAAGAGCGGATCCCGTGTTCTTTTCATACTTCAAAGGGCAATACTGTGGCAGCTCCCGTAAGTGGACAAATGCTCGCCGTCCTAAGGTATCTACTTACGGTATTGGGGACACGAACATGGTAGAGGCGATGCACAAATGTTTAAAAATGAATCGCCTTAGTGGTAGGATCGCTATATGGGAGGCCATTCGGATATCCCAAATCGGAGTTGGGTATCTTATCTGGCACCGACAACGCGAAATTTATTCGAATAGCATGAGGCGGGTCCGCGTCCCCAACCACTCGGAATTAGATTCCCTGTGCGATCTTCTTATGCCATACGCCGTAGACCTCATATCCGCAAACGTAACTGCTTCCACAGTTACTATAGTAGGCTCAACGGAAATTATGGTTCTTGTTAGGGACTCGCGGGTTTGGGAGGTGTGCTGCTTAAACTGGAAGTGCACATGTACATTTTTCGTTGATCAATGTTTGCCATGTAGGCACGTGCTTGCTGCGGCAATATTGAAAAACTTTGATGTGTCGTCACTCCCGCTTTCCAAGCGCTGGTTAAAGATTACTAATGACGTAATGCGAGTAGAATTTTCTTCTGCAAACGTTCTCAGGCGAACTAATCGCGTGTTCTCATCGGGTCAATCTTACGCACACGAATTATTAAATCTTTTGCGCCGCAAATTAGAGCCACCATACGTCAATCTGTTTCTGCGTTGTTTCAATAACTTCTTAAATACGACTGGTCCTTGTCCAATGCCTCCATACAATTTAACATTAGACCTTGACACTATGCCACTCGAGTCCCTACGTTATGACACTCTTCCAGTGGAAACATTATTGAATATAGAGCCCAGCGACGTCAACAGTCAGATATCGTCTCCGGTAGCCAGTTACGACGAAGAAGCAACGATTCCCGCTGTGGAAGGCAACGTTGTTCGGGTATTAGGCGTTCACGATGGACGGATCAACGATCGTGGACGGGCAGCTTCTTCTCACAACCCAATCCCATCCACCTCTCGACTACCTCCAGTAGATCTGGATGAGTTATTAGGCCACGATCAAGTATGTGGTCAGTGTGGTTCTGATGAACCACCGGAATTTGCTGGAAGAACAATAGAATGGGAGCAATGCCCTTATTGTAACCAGTGGTATCATCTCCACTGTTTAATTACCCCCCCATTTGTGACTGATAAGTGGTGCTTCGATTGCATGCAAAAATTTGAATGAATTTTTAATATAATTTTACACAGTTAACTATGATCTAATCTATTTATGATGAGTTTTAGTGTCCAGTAATTAGCGATGGGATTCGAACTCGTTGTCTGCGTTTCTGGAATCGTTCGAAAATGTGATTCGTGATCACTATCCACGTGTAAGTTCGAAATATTTTTTCTTTATCATGATGACGTGTTTGGTTTTGTACCAGTCAATGGGCTGGCATTATAACCACGAAAATGTGATCCAATCTATTCAAACCGCTGATGCAAACCCGCAAACCTAATCAACTTAGCATGGATCACGCAGTCAAAACACATGAAGAGTGTTTATATTTTTGTTTGAAGATGATACAACGTTTTTATAAGAAATTGTGGCCTTAAGTTAATGCATTTCATTCGGAGTGAAAAGGTTGGGTCATAGTGTGTCGGGCTATAGTGTTCACCAGTTAACATCACCAACACGCTCGCTTGAACGCGGGGACT
Organism: Atriophallophorus winterbourni; assembly: GCA_013407085.1. Classification (NCBI taxonomy): domain Eukaryota; kingdom Metazoa; phylum Platyhelminthes; class Trematoda; order Plagiorchiida; family Microphallidae; genus Atriophallophorus; species Atriophallophorus winterbourni. Next base: position 16,701 of record JACCGJ010023814.1, on the reverse strand, counting down.
CTGAAACTGGTAGCCACTTAATTAACCTTTTTATCTTATTCTTTCCGCCATACGCCATCGCAATCCGCAACGAACCAATCGAGAGGAGAACCGATAACGGTGAAAATTATAAATCGCGAATGAAACTAAACGCTCGACCACATGTAGTGAGAGGGGAGCTACGTGGAAAATATTGGTCTATCTCGCAGAGCATGAGCGGTTAGTCAACGCACAATGTCATTCAGAAATATTTATGAGTCACGCGCTACATGATAGTTCAAAAAGCTCACTAAATTCCATGCAGCTTCACTAATGGAACGTTAACCATGATGCACAATCAGCTAAGAGAGCAACATTTCACTCGTCTCAACACAACACAATTTTATCGCACTATCTATTTGGGGTAGAGAAATGCAGACAGTCGATGTGAAATGCATGTCATTCCATGGGAACTGCGGTGGATGTGATGATTCAATTCAAGCTTAGCCTCTCGGCTGGTAGTATACCGTAGTCTGTACTTTTATTTAAGGTCATATCTAAATCAAACGTAGGAGCAACAACAAATCAACGCATATGAATCTTGTATGAAAAGTAAACTATTTTCATGAAAGTGGATAACGTTGTACGACCACTGAGACGCATATAGCGTATTAACGGAATGTGTTATATTATAACGGTAGATAAATCATTTTGTATACTAGTGTATTTGGAAAGAATTCAACGATACTCTTGCAGGAAAAATAAAAGAATCTTTTCGTGAAATTAAATCCGGATAAATGTTGATTGTACTAGATACACTTTGAAGCTTGTTTCCGTCTGTTTGGTGTCAGCAGGTGGAGACGGTAAGTTGAGATTCAGCGAGCCTTATTTCAGTTGATAAGTGGTACGCTAAACCATCGTTTGGCTTGTATAGCTGTCTATTAAACAAAGAAGTGTTTCCTACGTACACAACTTGCTATACCGTTGATGATTTGTTGTACACTCAAACTTATACGATCCTTCAAGGTCATATCGGAATTGAGTGACTTCCTCGCTAATTCTGAAACGCTTGTGTTGCCCACGTTTTGGAACAAGGAGCTTACGTCAAAGCCGACCATCATCTCATCCTCCTAGATTGTTAAGGTACTTAATCGACCAACAAAATCTAAAAGATAAAACTCGGATGTTTATATAGGGCAAACGTCTAGCATTGCATTTAGAGATTTATTTAACAAAATTTGTCAGTTTTCTCAGTTTTGTTTTACTTTCAAATTGATATTCCGATGTAGCCAGTGACCCGAAATGTGAATACCTGTAAAACAAATCGGGTTATCTTTCGTGAGTGTTACGAAATAACACTGAAGAAAATACTCACGTTATCACTGAGTGTTTCATCACCCCACTGTTGCATGAAATTCTATCTAGGTTGGATTCTTATTAAGAATCAAGGAAATTCCCCAATATGGAGTTACGCGCAAAATCCCAGGTATTTCAGAACCAACGAGGATTTGTCAACAAAAGCGGTACTATATTGAGGCAATCAAAATAAAGGAAAAACATACCTCAATTATTGGGTTAACCGGGTTAGATCCGGGTCAATATCAAAAACAGTATCGAGCACGTATCACGTTACGCACACGAGTCCAAACCAAAAATAGCGCGGTCAAAATGGAGACAATTATTCAAAGAGAAAGAGTAAAACAAAAGTGCAGTAGGAAACGAGAAGAAATAGGAGTGTTTGGATTTCACAATTCACATGAAATATTACAAATAGATATTGGAAGGTAAAAGGATCCAACACCGCCCCCCAAAGCCACCTTGGCTTTCTAACTATTATCACCTTCCAAAAACCATACTCGGCGTATATCTCGTTTAAGCCTTCCATCTGCAGTGCGATGCAATACTTTACGCAAATGTCCGTCGGCATCCGATATGATAGCCTTTTTCCACGAACCGCGCGATGCATTCTCGTTCTGGCAGAGAACATAGTCACCGACAGCAAACCCACTCCTGTAATGCTGTTAGTTAAATCAGGACCATAAGTAGATAGACGCTTGGTACCGACAACAACCGGAGACAGAAGACCCGCTTTCTTCGAATTCGTCGGCGATGCTGAAGACATAGCTTTCACACAGGAAACAGCAACATCATCGTCACTAGAATCAGAGTCCGAACTCGACGCGGCAGCACGCTTCGATCCAGCGGCACCAGTTAACGGAGATTCTTTGGCTAACAAGGGCGTCGCTTTCGCGGACAACGCTGCAACCTTTGCATTTCCTGCAGCAACCACTGGAACATCATCGTCCCTCGAATCAGAACTCGACGTAGCATTACGTTTCGAACCGGAACCAGATAAACAAGCACTCTTACCAATCACGTTGACTTTCGATATATGTTTATCTTGTATGGATATGGACAGTGTACTGCGATCGCGATTCTCGAAAAATTCACTTTCAAACAATTTCGAGATATCCTCGTTTATGTCTCTTTGGGTGTTGAGGCAATTTATCGACGCTCTATGCTCGACTGTCGACGTAGGACCAATAATTGTCCATCCCAATGGTGTCAAATGTGCGAATGGTTGTTTTGGCTTACCGAGCCGCTGCTGTAATACCCAGTGTACTTCTGGAACATTAACTCCCAATAAAATACGAACCGTTTTATCCGGAATGCGAGTTAACTTGACGTCGGATAAGTGACTCAATTGCGTCAATAATGATTCTTCGGGAATTGTCACCTTTTTAACGGGAAGAGAATCCATCACGTACGCCTGATCGACATCAACTTTGGTGCCATCATACAGAGATTGAATGACAAATGACGTGATGGCAGTTTTTTGCTTGCGTGTACCATGCACTGAGGTAACGTCAACATAGGCTGGCGCACCTGACAGCCCTAATTCCTCGGCTAAGTCAGCTGTCACCAATGTCGCATCCGACCCGTTATCCAGAAGTGCATTCGTAAGAACTACTCCGTTCGGACCTACTACCCTCACTGCAATGATGGACAAGAAACTGCTACATCTTTGAGTGCTTGTCGAATTAATCTTCATTGCGTATTCACGCTGAACGGTACGATGTAAGAGCAGGTGATGTTTACCCTTACAACCATCTTTCCCACATCCAGAAGCTTGTTTGCAGTCAGCTGCTATGTGGTTTGCTTGAAAGCAGTTGAAGCAGAGTTTAGACATCTTAAGTCTGTTAATCCTTTCAGCATAAGACAGACTGCCGAACGATGTACAATTTTGTAGCGCATGTGTCATGGAGCACTGTGGGCATCGCGATGACTCCGTTGTTGAAGTGACATTCAATCGAATTCTTCGAGTATTCGCATGTGTCAGTGAACCAGCCTTCGTTTCACGCCCACTAGCTAAAGCACCGAAACAGCTAGTAGCCATTGAGACTTGTCTCTCCAAGAAACGAACTAAGTCCCCAAAGGTGGGCTCTCCGTCAAATCGAATGATTTCATCAACGCACTCAGCCCACTTGTAACGCAAATGTTTGGGTAAGCGCTCGACAATTAACTTCAAATTTGTCGTATTGTTTAGTTCGCTCAAGCGATTCAACTGTCCAAGAGCGAGCTCGCAATTGCGCAGTCTGCGTGTCAGGTTGCGAAGCGAACCGATGTCATTCTGATTAATGATGTCGCCATTGAGAATCTCATTCAAAAATGACTGGACGATATCATGTGGGCGACCGAATTCCGTCTTAAGGATGCGTCGGGCTTGACAATATCCTTCACTATCTGGGAGGTAAACACAATGTTCAATAGCGTCCTTTGCAGAACCACTGCAGTAATGTAATAAATACATTAATTTGCGGTTATCATTAGAAACGCGGTCTTCGATGGTCATCTCAAAGGCTTTGACGAATTTGCAGAATTCCATCGGATTACCATCGAACTTATCTATGTCTATCCTAGGTAATCCATCTCCACGCATGTCACAATACCGCGTCGAACCAGATGCGTTCATCGGCATCTCACGTAACGCTGCGTTACTCAAAACAGGACATTCGTTCCCGGATTTAGATGAGTGCAATGGACTTGGAGCATGTTTACGCATTAGGATCGGGTCGATTTCATTATCGCCTTTGATATCATCGAAAGAATCGAAATCGTGCATCATATTCCGCTTCGCCTCTAGGCTGTGTCTACAAATATCCAGCTCCTTCAATTTAATGGCTATTTCATCCTCGTATATTTCTTTAGCCAATTTTCGACGGCGTTCCTTATGATCATCAAACGCTCTAGATTCAACACCTTTACCATCACCTAAGCTAGGAGGACGGTGCTGGACAGGTAAAGTTAAAATAGCAGAGTTTAAAGGCAAATTATTAAAATTATCGTTCGATGAAGGTATACGTATGGGAGTATGCAGGGATTTATCAGGAGAATTATTAAACATAGTAGAAAGTTCAAAAACGGGATCGGGGTTTAAAACAACGTCATCGAATTCGTTAGACGACTTGCCAGTCCTCGTTCTAGGCATATTTGAAGATGATATTCTCCGTCGTGTGAACCAAATGTAGAGCCAAAAATCCAGCGATGATCGAAGGATTGTCCACGCAATAAAGGTAATTGAGTACTGTTGATTCTTATTGAGAATCAAGGAATTCCCCAATATGGAGTTACGCGCAAAATCCCAGGTATTTCAGAACCAACGAAGATTTGTCAACAAAAGCGGTACTATATTGAGGCAATCAAAATAACGGAAAAACATACCTCAATTATTGGGTTAACCGGGTTAGATCCGGGTCAATATCAAAAACAGTATCGAGCACGTATCACGTTACGCACACGAGTCCAAACCAAAAATAGCGCGGTCAAAATGGAGACAATTATTCAAAGAGAAAGAGTAAAACAAAAGTGCAGTAGGAAACGAGAAGAAATAGGAGTGTTTGGATTTCACAATTCACATGAAATATTACAAATAGATATTGGAAGGTAAAAGGATCCAACAATCTCTCTATCTATCTATCTATCTATCTATCTCTATCTATCTATCTATCTATCTATCTATCTATCTATCTATCTATCTATCTATCTATCTATCTATCTATCTATCTATCTATCTATCTATCTATCTATCTATCGCGAGGCTATTAGCTGGCGTGGCCGTAGCTGGAATACTCACAAATTCTCTGCAATTCAAACATCTAGACCGCAGTACATACAGACCAGACATTTATCTGTTGCGCTGCAAACGAAAGCTAAAAGGAATTTCGAATGCAGACTTGCTAAAAAGCAAAGAATAACTTGAAAGCTTTTTATGGCTATGTTCAGCACAAACGATCTTTAAGGAAGAAATATGTAGGTTAGTGCTGGATGATGGCAACACGGCTTGGACTGAACAGGAAAAAGTCAATGCACTAAAGAGACGGCGGCTAAGAGGCGACATAATAGAAGCCTTCAAGATTCTAGAGTGTCTTACGGGTGATAATATTTCTGAAACCCTAAACTTTCCCCTAAAGTAGTCACAAGGGGTAATTCTATTAAACTTCTTAAGAATAGCCCAGGTTACAGGCACTGTGATTAACGTTGCATCAACTAGGCTAGTAATTTCACAAATCACACATTGTTCACGCATATTGTTGCATTGATTTCGATGCCGTAAATCACCGCCTTCTAGAGATTAAGCTTGCAGCCAAAGGCATACGGGGTAGTCTACTTGCTTGGATAAAGGCCTTCTTCACAGGTAGGACATTCCGAGTGAGAGTAGGATCTACGCTGTCGAATCAAACCGACGTGATCAGTGTTGTACCCCAAGGTTCGATAATTGGTCCTCTTCTATTCCTGATTTTCATCGATGACTTGTCCTCTGAATTGAAGTGCCGATACTTCATTTTCGCGGATCAACGGATGGAGATACCTTGATGCACGACCTTGAACGAGTCATAAATTGGTCATACCAGTGGGATCTCCCGCTGAACCTAAAGTAAACTATACAAATTTACCCTATCAAACCGGTTGAAAACAATTTCTGCTCTATGTATTTTTACGTGATTCCTGAACTAATCAGTAGGCAAACAAACCCCGTTTTACTACCTATGTTATTTGTAACTCACATATTATTCTGTGGTTTTTGTAAAGCTATGTGCTTTTTAGACCATTAAATGGAATTGAATGTTTAACATTGGGAATAGAGTTTATGTGCGGAATATACGATACAATATGGAGCATTGGTTATCAGGAACAATAGTCAGTAATGTTAGAAAAGTTATAAACAAAGTATAAGTTGGTAACCTAATATGGACACGCCATATCAATCATTTAAACAGCAGTATCATTAATTTTAATTGATTGTTATTAAAACACTCGCCACATATGGCCAGGTGTATACCTTATTACCAAACCAAAGTCGGAATTCAAAATTCTCTAGTTACGAACATTTTAGCCTCACAACTGTCATGAGTGATAACGCGACCGACGTCTCTGGTTCACCTGTTAATCAGTGGCTACATTCGCTTGGTTACAAGCATATGTTTAATACACCCAGTCATGGATTAGTCGGAACATTAGTAGGTACGCTAGAACGTTCAATTCCATATTGGTCCAAAACTACATTTATTGAACTTTGTTGTTTATGGACAATTTCTTGCGTCAAATCGATAATAGTTATTCATAAATAGGATCTATATGTGTAAGCAGTTAACTATCAATGAAAGTCAGCATTATAAAAAACGATCGTTTCACAGGAATCACATATGCGTAGTTGTGATTTGTCTAACACGATTTAACTATTATTTCAATGCACTCGATACTTACTTATCAACGGCTGTTAGCTCTGTATTCTCCTTTTTAAACTTATATATCATGATATTTCACAGATAGATTAAGTATAGCATATTGCGTTATTAGACCGTACAACAAAATAGATACTCGTGCATATAATTTACTAATCCTGCCATTCAAACGAGCTTTGCTATAGACAACCCGAATTTTTAGTTTAACTTTCTTGGCGATCAGGCATGTCTACTTTTGATTTGTAAGTAATCGCACAAAATAAATTTGTTTTTTCTAATATACACAAACCATAAAAACTTTAGCGTTCGTTCATTGACATCTGATTGGTCGGTTATTTCATTGGCTAAACTTATTCTGAACGATTTTGTGACAATTTCGTCAGCTTGGATTGGTCAGTTATTTGATTGGCTAAAATTATTCATTCACACAAACTACACCGTTTGTGTAAATACTGTTTAGCCCCGAGACTACGGCCGTTGTGGGTGTTGGAGTGTTTGCTAACCTTGATGTTGTCAAGCAGAGTGACGAGAAAAGCTTGTATGATGCATGACAGTGAAAGCCGCAAGGAAGCTGCCGTGCTGATGTTGCTCTACTCGTTCACGAAACTTGTTTGAATGCATGTTCCATTCGAGGTGTAGGCACCTCTTCCCAGTTTGTTTGTGCTTACTCTTCTATAGAAGCCGTAGCAATTTAAGTCCCACCCTTCCCCATCTTTTAGGATTTTACTTTTTATGGTTGTATGGCAGTTAAGCATTCGGTACGTGCTACCGGTATAATGCTGTTTTTGATTATGATGATGATTGGTGTTGACCATATTGCCGCGCTCGGTCGGAGTAATCATCTTGTGTTAAGCTTTCAAAATGTCTCCAGCACTAGACGAGTATATGAGTCCGCACAACTATTCAGACGAATCGACTGAGTGAGATTACATGATGCTCTTGGGTTAGAAAATTGGCGAGTGCTTGACAACACCGAAAAACATTGCACCGCACTCGAGGAAAGATTTCAGTAAAACATATATCAAAATTCTCGATTTGTCGATGAACGAAATGCAAGCAACTTAAGTTTAAGTTTCTTAGTCGCACAAAAAATTGATCGGGCAAAGAAACTCTGCTTTGGTTCAACACAGAAATACCAAGACTGATGCTTCCTGTATGCGACCGAGTCTACCACTTTCGACTACTACAAAAGCTGAAGTAGATTGGTATAAGCGTACAGCTATTCGTATGCTTTGAAATTTACCTCAGTGGCCGCAAGGCGATCGTTCGAATCAACGGGGTAAAATCACGGGTTATTGATGCCTCTAGTGGCGTACCACAAGCTTCCGTTCTCGGGCTAGTCTTTTCTTGGTTTATATGACAGACCTACCAGAGACGCCCTCGTGAAAGGTGATTCTCTTCGCTGATGATATTAAACTTTTGACGCGGATAAAATCAAATGCGGACTGTGTACAGCTGCAAAGTTATTTAGATGTTCTTCATGAATGTTTGCTACGGAATAAGCTGCCATTTAATTTCCAAAAATGCAAGGTGTTACAAATTGGTAAGCCATTTCAGTACCAATATCACTTTGGGCAGACGATTTTAAGCTGAACCGAGTCGGAAAGCGATTTCGAAGTTGGGCTATGCGGCAAACTGAAGAACAGCCAGCATTTTTAGTTCACATACAAGCATGCTTTCAAGCTTCTAGGTATGTTGCGACGGAATCTCAGAACCTTCTCACCCGAAACATTGCCCACCATCATGAAATCCAACGTTATACACAGGTCGAGGTTAACGGAGTTAAATTGCAGACTACACGTCCAAGTTCTGGGGTTCCGCAGGGATCTGTTCTCGGCCCGTTACTTTTTAAAGTATATGTTAATGACCTCCCCGACTCATTAAATCTGAATTGTCTACTTTTTGCAAATGATCTGAAAGTTTGGGGTACAGTAAGCTCTTCTGTTGAGAATACAGTTTTCCAGAACAAATTGAACGAATTGCTTGATTGGACGGTAAAATGGCAGCTTCCTGTAAACCGGCAGAAATGCGCTGTAATGCTTTTGGGGCCAAGCACGCCTGTAGATGCGTGCTTCCTCGGGGATCATCAACTAAAATGGGTTGATATTGAACGTGACCTGGATACAGTTGTGACTCGGTCACTTAAATCCAAGGAGGATACGAACAGAAAAGCTGCTGCTGCAAACCGCGCATGGTGGGCTATTAGTCGGTCGTTCTCGGCGATTACTCCACAAATGTTTCGCATTCTTTATTCCACGTACGTGAGACCAGATTTGGAATATGGTTTGCGAGCAACCTATCCACAAACTAAGGGAGAACGTGACCAGTTGGAAAATGTGCAAAGGCGGGCGACGAAAAGAGTACAAGCATTGAAATCAATTCGTTATGTGGAGAGAGTTCAACGCCTCAACCTGATGTCGCTCAGTATTCGGCGTGTGCGCTACGACTTGCTGCTAATTCGTCGCACATTACTGGGAGCTTATGGTGACGAGTTGCGCGAGTTTTTCCCTCTCGTGGCGGACTCAAGAACCCGTGGCCATGTTCTAAAGTTTCAAAAGCGAAGTACACTACGCTTCCGGAAGAGGTTATTTTAGCAAGATCTGAAAACAAATTCAAGCAACTAGTGGACAAGGTACTACCTGTAATCACGGCGAAGCTGTACTACACTGGACAGAATGTCTTCAATTGAGGTTCACTTGGACTATGTTGCTGATATAAAGAGATGCGGCTTTCTAGGGCTTGACCCTCTGTCGTTTATCAAGAAGAAGAAGAATATAATGTTGGCTAGAATTCTCTATTTTAGATACACTTCAGTGTTTGTGACACACTAAAGTGTTCAACACCACACGTTCTCCACAACTAATAAGCTTTAGATTGCTGCATCCTTTTTCCATATATGTGGGACTAGATTCGGTACATGTTTAACCGGCAACCTTTCCGCAAACTAATGAAGAATGTGACCAGATGGAAAATGCGCAACAGCTGGCGACTAAAAGAGTGCAGCACTTGAAGTCCATTCCTTATGTAAAGAGAGTTCAACGCCTCGATTTCACGTTGCTTAGTATTTTGTATGTGCGCTACGATTTACTGCTATCTCGTCGGATCTTTCTAGGAGCCTATGATATAGAACTGCGCGAGTTTTTCCACTCATGGAAGGCTCAGGTACCCGTGGCCATGCTCTAAATCTTTAAAAGCCAAAAACAGTCCGCCTAACACAAGAATTCACGCTCTTAACAAGAGTTGTTAACTTGTGGAATGCGCTTCTGGATGTCGTTATTGAAGCAAAATCTGAAATCCAGTTCAAGCAACTCGTGGATAATGTACAGCATGAAATCATTGGAAAGATTTACAACACCGACCAGGATTTGTTCACCTGATGTTCTCATGTGACCCTCTGTAGTCTATCAAGAAACAGAAGAAGTTTGATGAACATGCCAGATTGCTCATCACAACAGGTAGATAGAATATTGGTTTAATAAAAATAGAAACGCTCGACACTGTAATGTGTATGAGGTCCATCAGGTGTTATGTTACGGTTGAAGTGGGTTTGTTTAATGCGTTTGTTATCAGCAATACTTGTGGGTGGTTGGAATGAGATAAACGTCAGGTGAAAATCCAAGGGGTAGAAGTTGTTTTCATTTGCTCAGTGGGGTGACATATGTAAATCCATATGGTCAGTATGTGTACTTTTCTTCGATGCACGGGTCAAGGGCGAAAAAGCATCAAGATTTCTCTTAAAATGTTTGGATTTTGGGAGTTCACAGCATACACTGGTAGATTACTCCACGTAAAACAAACGCACTTCGAAAATCTCTAGAGCTGAGTAATCAGTTGGGGATCGTCAGAGTCAACAGGTGAGTCGTTGTCTTATGTGAATCCCGTAGATTAAATAAACACTGCAAAGGGTGATTTGAAAGCTGATTTTCAAGTCCTTTATTAAGCTGTTTACTCGCATTTCAAGGTGCGTCGTTACGATGTGCCATCTGAAACATTTTGGTTTTCAATACACATGAACTGCTACTCCATCTAAAGCTTTATGCCATCGTTTCCTTTTCAAATTGAGACAGCATTTGGTACGAGACTGGTTTTTTATATCTGTCTAGGCCCGGGCAAGCTGACATGGTAACTTCTGCTGCACTTTACAGAACCGACTTATGTGATTACATATCAATCTGTTGTCTAGTCTGTTGCAGCCTGTAGCGCATCAGGTGATGCATTTTACACATCACATACCAACAGACTACAGATAAGTGCTACAATTTTTTATATATTGCGGTTTACCCTAGAAGTCTTTTCTATTCTGTAAGAGACTGGTGGTTCCAAAGGTTGTCATAGCCGGGGGTGGCAGTGGGGATAAGCTCCCACTGTTTATAAAATGCTCCCATATGTTGCGCGTCTTAAATAGCCTTTGACAACCAAGTCTAGCTTCTGGCCCAGACGAGTAGCTCCCCGAGCCCGGCGGAACTGTTTCTACCAACAGGAGAAGGGGCGTGGGCGAGTGACTGGCGCCCGAATACCAGTTTGTTTCGGGCACATGTAGCTCGTTAGCCTGGGAGGGCATTTCATTTAAGGAAGAAAAACCCTGATTATCAACCTCCGCTGCCTTGCGGGATACCCGATCGCGGGAAAGGCTTCGGGAGAAAACCCAGAAGAAAAACCTGGAACAGAGTCTGGTAGAAGGTTAGTTGGTACACACCACCTCTTTCTGTCAACTCCCTGCTACCTTGCAGGTCGCACTTGGTTATGCAAAGGCTAGAGAAGATGATTCGAACAAACGCTGAGTGGTGCTGGGGACGCCGCTTTGTATCCAAATTCCCAAGAATCTTCATTGAAACCGACTCATCCTCCAGGAGGAGATAGTAGCACAAAAGTAAAGTAAAGTAAGAGACTGGTGGTTTGCAATCAGATTTTATTCTTCCTAGCCATCCAGGCTGACAAGTTTAGCTAACCGAATCATAATGATTTTAGGTTGCACTGATGTGCAATCATGCAGTATTTCTGTGCTGTACGGCTAACATCGTGCTAAATTGATTGGCCAGCGGTAGTGAGCTGCATGCTGAAACACGCTGGAGTCTCACTACCATTTCTATTTTATTTACCCCCTCATATCTGTCTAGGCCTGGACAACCTGACAGTAATAACGCCCACGTGCAGTCTCTGACTGTGCGGCACTTTGCCTGGATCAGGCTTGTACTTTCATACATACATAATGATTTTAGGCACTAATCATCCGCAAGTCCGGCGAACACCATGTTAACAACATTCAACCCATTGGCTACGGATCTTCTGTTTTATTACTCAATGTAGTTCTTTTGCGCGTAGACAAATTACATGAGCAACTTGGAAGCTGGGATTAGTTTTCATGCCCCCTTGGCATCGAAAATTTTGAAGAAATCTTCAAAGTGTCAAAATATTTCTTGCTGTTTTTTTATCTTTCTTTGTAAGTTTATTTTATTTACGAGTTTTTACTTTGGATTACCCTTATAAACATCCTGTTACTTTCCATCAGATTTGAAATAGCGGTCAACTCATTGAACTTGAGATGGAAGTGCGTCGTCGAAACGTTCCTACTTCCAACCACGTGAATGATGCAACTTCTGACTTGCTCCGGAATCTGGACGTGTTTCCAAAGCTACCAGACGATTGTAAAAAGGCTACATCGACTGGCGGGGCCAGTAGGTCCTTTTCAACCTCTAATAAACTCTCAGTCACTCTGGTCACATGCCTGTGCAGCTTCGTTTTGGTTTTGCATGATATTCGCAACTACCTGAATCCCCATTACAGCTATTCCTACGAGGTTGATAAAGATGTCTTTGGGTAGGTCATTGTAAATTTACCTCTTCCTCTTTTCAGCAAGCTCCAAATCAATATCGATTTGACCGTGGCCACGAAATGTGAATGTGAGTTAACCATTTTCCACCAGTATTCCAGATACATCGTTGGATTTGTTGGATTTGACCGGATCTTCCGCTCAATCTGATGGCAAACTGAACTATGAGAAAACCAGATTCGAGTTGGTTGGAAAGGAACGTGAGCAGTTCAATGTGAGCTCATACTCAACACTAATAATTTTACAGGTGTAAAATAATGATAAGACTGGATGTTTTTATGAGAGTTTTGCGCATGCAATTAGAAAACTAATTGTCCGGTTAGATGAGTCAAAATATATTCGGAGCCATGAGAACTCAGTGCTGCTTCTCCGGTTTTCCAGTTAATCAGTTGACCTTAGGCGCAAGATTTGCTGAAGATTACCAACTGCAGCATTGCGCACTACTTCTGTACTGCACACCGCGCTAACGATAATCAAGTGCATCCGAAAACACGTTGCAATCTCATATCCATTTATTGAGGCCTCGACAAGCTGAACGTTTCTCAACCCATGTCAGCCAATGTTTGTGTGGTGCTTTGCCTGACTGCTGACTTGTGATTTCACGTATACTAAAGCAGTATATTTGTGTCTAGGCGTGAGTGTGACGACATCAAATCACACTTGAACATACCGCTTGTTCTGTGTTCGCTGAGCTGGAATCGTAATTGTAGGATACTTCGTCATCAAGTTTGTGTACCTTCATGATCCATTGAGCCATACTGGATGGTGCTCTTCGGATACCTTCAAAGCCACTCATACCAGGAAGGTCAATGGATAGAGGTCAGACGAACACGGTTCCAACTCAACCGGCTGTCATATGGGCCAGGCTTTTTAACCAAAGGCTTTGGTCGAGAACCCTAATTGTTTTGCTGTCTATGCATGAGTGACGCGGGAGTATCCCAACCCGCATACAACCGTGACTATGACTATTACTACAAAAACCAAGTCCATAGTGCATCGGCCATCGTGCACGATAAACAGGGTCGCATTACCTGCTGCATACAGTAGGATTACCCTTATAAAAGTGAGTGAAAACAAGCTACTACTGGCCCTACTGTTTCTGACCCTTCCTCTTCCCCTCTTAACAACTATTCCTCTATCAATCACAGCCTTAGGAATGACAGCGCGGAACATGTCGGAACATCCTCTCCGCGAATTAAGGGATCACTTTTTGAAACTCACATCGGAGCTCTGTATGTCAGAACGCTTAGACAGATAGGCTAGCAATCTGCATTTGCTCTAACCTTATATAGTTTATTTGTTGATGTTTGCTATTTATCAGAAACGCGCTTATATGATCCGTTTATAATTACAGAACTCACTGCCCCAAATCTATCGACTCGCTACTTTTTGCGCCGCTCCTGTGATTATGTAGCTACAATTTCAGAACAGGCGGGTGTTGGTATAGTACTAAATCTATGTGCAGAATCCCGCCTAACTGATCGGATTTCTTACAATAGGCGGATGAGCGCAGTTAGAACAGCCACTAATATGAGACCCAAGTTGAAATCTCATCCGAGATGCTTCTTTATTGTAGCAACTTACGCCCCGACTAACATCAATTCTGACAATAGTAAGTACGCCTTGTACGACCATTTCTACGCTCTTTTGCGACGTGCGAAAAGCTCCGATATTGTTGTCCTAGCGGGAGATATGAATGTCAGACTGGGTCGCTTAGATATATCACAATCACAATTAGCTGGCATGTTCCATCTTGAAGGCCAACACACATAATGGCGAACGGTTCATACAATTCTGTGCGAAATCTCGATTATTCATTAGCAGTACTTCCTTTCGCCGCAAAAGGTGTCAATGTGCCACCTGGCGCTCACCGGACGGAAGCTTACCATCGTCCAGATCGACGATATTGCCATAAGTGCTCGCTGGAGAGGTTGTATTGACAACCGCCGCTCCTTTTGAAATACCTGCATAGATTCTGATCATACTCTTGTGCGATGTAGGTTCTCGTTAAAGTTCTCTAGTACTAATGGGAAACGCATTGCGGTTGAACAATTCTTTCAGCCTGCAGTCCAAGAAATCTATAGGTTTTCTTTAAGTAATTCACTCCCAGCTGTTCTTGTGTGCAACAGCTTATTCAGTCGAAGGATCCTAAATACAAAGGAGTGAGACTATCGCTAAATCAGCCGGTACTCTTTTCGCTAATAAGATTCGTCACCTCTCACACTGGGCCCATCATTTTCAATAAAAATTCAACTGGCCGCCTGCAACCGATTAATTGCCTCATTTGAAGCAGTGTGATTCTTGGACAGTTAGTTTAGTACCTTATTTGAAGTAGATGATCCTTGGCTGGATAGCATAAATCTTTCTAGTGATTTAAAAATTAACGCATGTATCGAATCCGTGAAATGATTCAAGGCTCCTGGCCCCGTTACCATACCACCTGTTTTGTTCACGGAAGGTGGCCAAACCCTAATTAATACATTAGGCGATCTTCTTTGTGAAGTGTAGTTTTCACAACCCATCCCTCAAAGTTGAGGAGAATCGTTTATGATACCGAAGTTCCTGCTCTAACCATCACAAGATTATTTGCGTCCATATGCCTTCGAAGATTAAAATCGCAAAGGGAATCACAGATCCGAAAGCAGTAAGCTGGATTCCGAATTTACGAACGCTTTCGAAATACGCAAGCACAAAGAGCTATATTTTTGTTGCTCCAATGCTTGCGTCATATTTTGTTTGGGTTTTCATTCTTTACGAACATGCTCATCACCCGTCAATGACGTTACTTCACAGCACTCCATTGGAAGAGTGTAGGTACCTGTAACCAGGCAACCTTATATTTTTAAGAGCTTTTCCGTCCTGCCCGCCTATAATAGGTTAACCACAACTCTCGCTTACTTAGAATATCGGATTCTGCAATATCCTTTTATTTATATCGAATTCGTTCAGATTTAGATCCAGACTTGTTTTATGCAATTTCAAATTCTGTCAGCTAAATCTTTGGTTGGGGTCAATTTGATCCGTTATCACAGTAGTTATTTACTGTGATTGATAAGGTTTCGCGTTGTAAACAGCTGCGGTCTTGTTAACATTCTCGAGTGTTTAGTTAATCTTTAACATTGATTAATGTTGTGGCGTAACCTTGTTACAACGCGTAACAGTGATTACAACACGGAAGCTATGATTTTGATGTCGGTCTGCTTTATTAAATGATCTGTTATACGAGTTATTGTGCATAAGCTTATTCTTTTACAGCTAGCTTATTATTTTAACCCCCTGACCTATCTAGCTATTTTCATTCATTGTTGTATGGCACTTAAGCGTCTGTTCTTGCTTTTGATTTGAAACCATCTTTAAATGTGGTAATTCCACTGTTGCTCATGCAGGGTGAGATTCTAATCGAAATCTTCCCTACTTCGGTGCAGACAGCCGGGTAGTATCATGCCTGCGTTCACCCCTGACAATGAACCCGGCGGCAATTCAACATTTGGATGAAAAATCCGCTTTTAATCCTAAGCAATTATGCTTTGTTTTTATTTCCGTTCCAGAAAAAATGTGAATTGACAAGCGTTCTCCGCACTCATCACCATATCTTGCCTGATTTGCTTTGGAAACGGGATCATTTGCTCGGCTCTCATGGCACCCACCACCAACCTGTAACACGTACTAAACTTAATCATGATCAATACGACGCTTGTCGCGTTTCGGGAACATTATACGTCCATAAAGTTGCTGGAAATATGCACATCGTTCCTGGAAAGTAAGTAATTGTCATTGAGAGAGTTTTAATTTGTTTTTTTCTTTTTGGAAATTCGGAGTATTCAACGTGATGTTCGTTTTTTTACGTAGAATGGTTGATCGCACGTATCTTTGGGTGTATGTATGAAATCATAAGCCTGATCCAAGCAAAGTGCCACACAGTCATTGACTGAGCTAAGATACTGTCTGTTGCTCAGGCCTAGGCACATGAACGTCGAAAATTGTAAATGAAATGTTAGTGTACGTCTATCAAAACTGTTCTGTAGACCCGTGCTTCATCGTGATTATGATAATCCACTTGCTTTATTTTTGTTATACTGGCTCATCCTTGTTGACCGATCTTCCACTTTCTATGGCCATACGATCACGTCAGTAATATGCAGCTCGCAAGAAGTCCACTCAGTCTGATTG
>JACCGJ010023812.1:0-10382 GCA_013407085.1 Atriophallophorus winterbourni | reverse complement strand
TGTAGTGGACCAGTCAAGTTAGTATACAAAAACTCGCAATACCAAAATAAGCTATCTGACTCACTAACAGTTCTTTCGATCCACGTACATATAATCCGCAATCCTCCTTTGATAATTCCTTGTTCTTGTAATGACTTCAATATTTCTACTCGCAATGTTACGTTCCCGAGACGGAATTCCCAAAGCCCAGATCGACCGAGAACGCGGGTAACGCACACAACAGAAGTATATTGTAATAAGTGAAGAGTTGAATATGTACAAAATTGTATTCGGCAGAAGAATTGTGTTCACTAAGTTATCGAACAAAGAATCGATTAAATGTGAGTAATAACGTTAACGGGAAATCGAAAAATCAATAGTACTATCGATCGTCTGAGAGAACCGATATTGTCAGAACAAATTGAACTGAAGATATCCAAAAACTGTACAATAGATTTTTTACCAGAAAAATTGTTAAGTAAGAATCGATTTGTACAAACTCGACACATCTCTTCCTTTAGAGCGTTGGAAAAAAATGGAAACGCTTGAAACATTTAAAGTAAAGTAAGTCTCAAGTTTCTTTGCCCAAGTAACAATACGGCCAGATCGTGTGTGTTGGGTTCTTTTCAAGCAAGAACGTAAAGTCTGTGGGGAAGGACTGGGTATAGCCATTGGTTGGGTGGGAGGGGTGGGTTGGATTTGAGGTATCTCCTGGTCGGTAAGCTGAGCTGCTGCGATCTTTAGTGATTGGACGTTGCTGGTAATAGAATTGAGGTGACCACGGGATAGGGCGTCGGCGACAACGTTATCTTGGCCTGAGACATGTCGGGAGTTCGTGTAACTGGCAATGAAGTCCAGTTGTCGAATTCTCGAGCTGAATAGGTGGTCAGTGTTTTTGAAAGCAGGGCGTAACAGAGCGGTTTTATGATCAGTTAAAACCGGGAATTCTCGCCCTTCAAGTAAATGGCGGAAATGACGGATGGCATAATAGATTGCAAGCAATTCTCTGCCAAACGTACTGTAGCGAACCTGAGCTGGTTGCAGTCTCTTTGAGAAAAACGATAATGGGCACAGTTCTCCATTGCGACTATATTGCAAAGTTGCACCAATCGCTTCGTTAGACGCGTCCGTGGATAAAAATAGTTTGATATTAGGGTCAGACGGTAAGCGGTTCAGCAACGTTGCCTCGCTAAGCGCATTTTTGATGCGTTCAAAAGCAGTTTTAGCTGAGTCCGTCATATTTAACGAGCGTTTGTTGTTGCGGAGTAAATCCGTCAATGGTTGAATCAGCTCGGCACAGTGAGGAATGAATCGACGGTAGTAATTCACAAGACCAAGGAAACGACGGAGTTGTCGTATTGATTCAGGTAATGGATAGTCTTTTATGGCGGAAACCTTTTGTTATAATGGCCTAATACCTTTGGAATCGACTTGATGTCCAAGAATTTCAAGTGATTCGACGCCAAATACGCATTTATCGGGATTTACGACTATGCCGTACTTCGACAGTTGTGAAAAGACGCGATGTAAATGTTCAGAGTGTTCAGTGGGCGATTTACTAGCGATGAGTACGTCATCGATGTAAACGAAGACGAAATCGAGACCCAAGAAAACTTGATCCATGAATCGTTGAAATGTCTGTGCTGCGTTGCGCAGACCGAATGGCATTCGAACGAATTCGAAAAGTCCGAATGGTGTGGTTATGTCTGTTTTGGGCACGTCTTCTGGTTCCACTGGTATCTGGTTATAGGCACGCACCAAGTCAAGCATGGAAAAGATGGTCTTTCCTTCAAGTGCCAAGGCAAAGTCGTGGATGTGTGGTATAGGATACCTATCTGGAACAGTAATTTTGTTCAGTGCTCTATAATCACCACAAGGGCGCCATGCACCATGTTGCTTCTTTTCGACCATGTGGAGAGGTGAGGCCCATGATGATTTTGATGGACGAATGATGCCAAATTCCATCATATGCTCGAACTCTCGTTTAGCAATGACCAATTTGTCTGGTGCTAACCGTCTTGGTCGAGTAAAGACTGGGGGACCGCGTGTTTCGATATGGTGTCTAACGTCGTGCTTAATCGCATTATTCGGTGAGTTTGGGCGGAAAACTTCTGGGAACTCAGACAATAAGCTGCTATATTGTTCTGGAATACTCGGTGGTAATACGCGAATAGACTGTATCGCAGAACGGCATGGTTTTCCTAGGGTTTTTAACTCTGTCAGGTTGTCGATTAGTTTACGGGACTTCAAATCGACGGACAAGTTAAAGTGTGTAAGGACATCTGCACCTAATATAGCGCTTCGCACGTCTGCAACGGTAAAGATCCAACGGAAATCACGTCTGAGGCCTAGGTTTAAAGTTAGTGAACGTTGGCCGAACGTGGTGATCTGCGTACCGTTGGCCGCCTGTAATGTCAATGAGGTTTTGTTCTTGCGTTCATGTGGTGTGGGCGGGATTACACTTATCTCAGCACCCGTATCAATGAGAAAACGCAATTTATTCGAACAATCAGTGACATAAAATAGGCGACTAATGTTGTTGCCAGGTGAAGTCGTCGCTGTTACTGCCTGGCGTTGAAGTTTCCCTGGTTTGTAAAGTTTACAGGATGGCAAGCACTTTCTAGCCTTTGAGCCAAATCGGCGGTGATAATGACATAGACTGTGCTCGCGTTTATAGCGGTCTCGGGATGAACTTCTGTTTGAAGTGTGCGTTCGGCTGCGGCTAAGTCTTGATGGTCGATCGTTGAACATCTTTGTTAGGGCTGAGATCTGTGAGGTCAATTCAGCGACTTGTTGCTTAAGCTCTTGTACTTCAGTCTCCACCACGGGCTTTAATGTGACTTCTTGCAGGATAGATGGTGACTTGGTTCCGTACACCGAATGAACTTGGTCTGCGGTTTCTGCTAGCTTCTGTAGAGGTATATCTTTCTCAAGAACAGAAAGAGATTTTCTTAAATCTACAGGTAAATTTTGAAACCATAGTTCACATAAAACAGACTCATTCAGGGGTTGTTTTCCTTGAAGGTGCATCATATGTCGTAACAGCTGAGAAGGGGTTTTGTCACCAATTTCTACTCCTGCTAACAATATACGCAAATTTTGCTCGTCTGATGCGGCTGTTCTGTTGATCAACGCATTTTTCAGTGTGTTATACGGGTCGGATTTTGGTTTATCATAAATGATATCGGCGACCTCTGTAGCCTCCCTGTGGTAAGTGTGGCAACAACAAATTTTTACATACTCTCCTGTTTAGCAATGCGTCTAAATTCGAAAATTGCTTCAACTTGAGCGAACCATAGACGAGGATTATGCGTACCGAAAGGTGGAAGGGTAAAATTGAAAATGTCAGAGCGGTGGGCTGTGTCGCTGAAGTTATTAGAAGTCATTGCAAAGAAATACAGACTGAAAATATCAAAATATGGGGAGAATGTGCGAAAAAAACTCGGGATCACCAATAATATGTGGTAGTCGGGCTCACCAAAAATATGTAGTGGACCAGTCAAGCTAATATACAAAACTCGCAGTACAAAAATAAGCTATCTAACCACTTAACAGTTTCTTTCGATCCACGTACACTAATCCGCAATCCCTCCTTTGATAATTCCTTTGTTCTGTAATGAAACTTCAATATGTCTACTCGCAATGTTACGTTCCCCGAACGGAATTCCCAAAGCCCCAGATCGACCGAGAACGCGGGTACGCCACACAACAGAGTATATTGTAATAGTGAAGATTTGAATTATGTACAAAATCGTATTCGACAGAAGAATTGTGTTCAGTGAGTTATCGGACAAAGAATCGATCAAATGTGAGTAATAACGTTAACGGGAAATCGAAAAATCAATAGTACTATCGATCGTATGAGCGCAACGATATTGTCAGAACAAATTGAACTGAAGATATCAAAAACTGTACAATAGATTTTTAACAGAAAAATTGTTAAGTAAAAAAATAGATTTGTACAAGCTCGAATGCCCACCACTGCCAAAGGTGGTTCATTTTCCTCTGGTATTCTCGTCGTATGCGAAGGTACGTCCGATGTTTTCCAAGCCGTCCTCTGGTCCCAGAATTTGTAGCTGCGACTGAGAAAAACGGAAAGGGTTTCTCTTCACCAAGCCAGTGAGAGATTAGCTATGGAAAATTGGTGCGTACATTTAAAACATGACATTTAAAACGAGGCATTATATAACAGGATTTTTTTGTTTTTTTAAAAAATTGTGGTAAAGACCATATAATTTCAAAATGAACAAAAATGGACAATTCTGACGACAGACAACCTGCATATTCACGGGAAAAAGTTTGGGAAAAGCCCAAGCCACAAGGCATCTAAACCCCTTTTGAATGCACCTATTGATGTGCAAGCTATTAGTTCCTCAGGCAGCTTGTTCCAGAAGCTTACCACTCTTTCACTGAAAAGTGTTGCCTAAGATTCAGACGGCTGTGGTTTTTCGCGAGCTTCAATGTATGTCCTCTAGTTGAGGGGTTGATCGCTCGAGAGAACAGGATTTGACAGCCCTCGTCGCCTAAGCCTTTCAGGATTTTGAAAGTTTCTATGAGGTCACCCGTAGACGCCGACGCCGAAGGGAGAAGAGACCTAAAGAAATTAGACGTTCTTCGTAGGGTTTCCCAAACATACCTTCAACCATTTTGGTAGCCAGTCGTTGGACTCTTTCTAATAGTAATATGTCCTTTTGAAAGAAGGGGCTCCAGGCTTGCACGCAGTATTCTAAATGCGGCCTGACAATAGCCGTATATAAAGGGATAAACACTTCCGGCGTTCTACATGTCAGAACGGATTTAAGCCTAAAGAGTTCTCCTCTAGCTCGTTGTGCAGCGGTGGCACACTGCGCAGCCCATTTGAAGTCCACTGTTACGACTATACCCAAATCCTTAATCTTCTGAATAGATTGAAAGTCGATCCTACCGTTATTCGCAGTTACTGTAATTTTGTCGACTGCTGCAGACAACAGATGACATTTACTATAGTTCAGAGGAAGATCCCAATCCTGTGTTCCGGTTTATTGCGTTCAATAACCAGAGACGTACTTTGTTAGTGGTGAAATCTCCGTTGGATCAACCGCTACAAATTGGTGAGCCCCGAACATTTTTCTTTTGGAAATTTTCGTTCGTACCATATACTCCCAGTTATTTTGATTTTGCTGTCATATCTATTTTTCATTTACTAAATGGATTCTAAATCAGCATTTTCTAATACCCCATCTGAGGACATTTCTACCGACACCATGTCGCACTTTAGTCTTCCCTCTTTTGGTATGAACGACCCTCGCCTCTGGTTCGCACAGATCGAAGCACTTTTCGAGTCTTACCGCGTAAAAACTCAACGATCCCAGTATAATCGTGTAGTTGGTATGTTGCCATCGTCAGTCGCAAAGGAGGTTGCTGATTTAATTTACAACCGCCCGGCCGATAACCCGTACGATGCACTTAAACATGCCATTATCTCACGTATTTCATCTACTGACGAGCAAAACCTACGGAAACTTTTGTCCGGCTTAGAAATGGGTGATCACACTCCCTCACAACACCTGCGACACATGCTTCAATTACAAGCAGACAAGCCTGTGGATGACAAGATCATTCGTGAATTATGGCAGCAGAGTCTTACAGCCGACATCCGCAAAGTCTTAGCCATTATGGACAAGCACACCTGTCTCCAACACTTGGCACGCATTGCAGACGAAATTCACGATATCGCGCACAGCGTTACCTTGTCTCACGTCAGGCACACGAGTGACAAAAATCCCAGTACACAGACTCTGAGCGATTTTGAAGAGTTGAAGTTGATGTTCCATAACTTGTCACTGCAAGTACAAAACATCGCACGATCCCGAAGTAACTCACGAAATCATCATCCTCGTCAGCCCACGAAACGATCCACTAGTCGTTCTAACGGATCGCGAAGCCAGACAGTAGACACGGCAGCTCTCTCTGGCACCCTTCAAAGCCGTCTCTTCTACGTTACCGACAGGGCCACTAAAATGCGATTCCTCATCGACACGGGTGCCGAAATTAGCGTCATCCCACCATCCAGTATGGAACGCAAGAACCCGTCTTCGTTGACGTTGCAAGCGGCAAACGGAACGAAAATTCCCACTTTCGGTCAAAGATCACTTTCTGTCGAATTAGGTCTCAGACGTAACTTTCGGTGGATTTTCATTGTGGCGGATGTAAAAGTACCGATTTTGGGTGCAGACTTCCTTTCTAATTTTAATCTTTCTGTTGATTTGGCTAATCGTAAGCTCACTGACAATTTAACAAAGCTTAATACATTGGGAGTTTTCTGTAATTCACCCATACAAACAATTCGTGTGCTTATCCCAGACACATCCTCTACATACAGTTCCCTCGTGACAGAATTTTCTGATATTTTTAAACCTTCATCCTCTACTACTCCTGTCAAACACGATGTCAAACACCATATTTTGACCCGCGGTCCGCCCATTTTTAACAAACCTCGCAGATTGGCTCCCAAAAAGCTTGAAGTTGCCAAATTGGAATTCGAGCACATGTTGGAGCTTGGTATCATTCGACCCTCTCATTCTCCCTGGGCTACCCCTCTGCACATGGTTGAAAAGAACAAAGCGGACGCCTGGCGTCCATGTGGTGATTATCGTGCCCTAAATCGAGTGACTGTCCCTGATCGTTATCCTATCCCCCACATACACGATTTTGCCCTATCCCTTAACGGCAAATCCGTTTTCTCCAAGTTGGATTTAGTTCGTGCCTATCATCAGATACCCGTCGCTGAAGAAGACATCCCAAAGACCGCAATCACTACTCCATTCGGTTTGTTTGAATTTCTAAAAATGCCATTTGGCCTACGAAATGCTGCTCAAACATTCCAGAGATTCATGGATCAGGTTTTTCAAGGTTTGTCTTTTGTTCATGTGTATATTGATGATGTTCTTATCGCCAGTTCCACTCCTACAGAACACGTTGAACACCTGCGTACAGTTTTTCAGCGTTTGTCACATTACGGCATTATTGTCAATCCTGACAAATGTTTGTTTGGAGTTGCTTCCTTGGAAATCCTCGGTCATTTTGTCGACAGCTCTGGTATCAAACCTGTGCCACAAAAAGTATCTGCCATCAGTGAGTATCCCTGTCCAACTTCCCTTCGCCAGTTGAGACGTTTTCTCGGTCTTGTGAACTATTATAGGCGGTTCATTCCACATTGTGCCGCTGTATCACAGCCAATGACAGATTTACTACGCGGAAAGGAGCGCGATTTTAAGATGAATGACAACGCCATCAAGTCGTTCGAATGTTTAAAATCTGCCTTGAACGCAGCTACTTCACTGACGTACATGTCTACGTGTTCCAGTGCGGAGTTATCACTCGCCACAGACGCCTCACAAGAAGCAGTCGGTGCAGTCCTTCAACAAGAAGTCGACGGTATCACCAAACCACTTGCTTTCTTTCCTCGACGTCTCCAACCAGCTCAGACACGATATAGTACGTTTGGTCGTGAATTGTTGGCCATCTATTATGCAATACGTCATTTTCGCCATTTGCTAGAAGGTCGCAATTTCACTGTTTGGACCGATCACAAGCCCTTAACATTTGCCCTTGCTGCTGCTTCAGATAAATATTCACCTCGTGAGATCCGACATTTGGACTTTATTTCCCAATTCACAAGTGATATTAAATATTTGTCTGGACCGTCCAATACTGTTGCTGATGCATTTTCCCGTATGGAAATTTCTGCAGTCCGTCATTCCCTCTTGGATCTACAGCAGCTAGCCCTTGCTCAACAGAACGACCCGGAACTCCAACAGTACGACACATCATCATTTTCTCGTGTTCGACAAATTCCTGTGCCCAATTCAAACTTGCATATATTGTGTGATTTTTCTACTACCCAACCCTGTCCTTTGGTTCCCGCTTCCTTCAGACGAATTGTTTTTGATCAAATCCACGGTCTATCTCATCCCGGTATCCGCGCTACTCGCAAACTTATCAGCGAGCGTTTTATTTGGCCGAGTATGCATAAAGACATTCAATCATGGACTAAATCTTGCATCCAGTGTCAACGCAGCAAAGTACAGCGTCATACCATCAGCGCCCCTGGATTATTTCCTCTACCGCGCGAACGTTTCCAACATGTCCACATCGATCTGGTAGGTCCCATGGCTATATCCAATGGTTTTACATACAATCTCACTTGTATTGATCGTTTCACCCGTTGGCCCATAGCTGTTCCTATTCCTGACATTAGTGCGGAAACGGTGGCGAAAACTTTCCTGCAAAGCTGGATTAGCAACTTTGGTGTTCCATCAACCATAACCACTGACCGTGGATCCCAATTTCATTCGACCCTGTTTCGTGAGTTAAATAACCTTCTTGGTACGAACCACATTCGAAATACAGCATATCATCCCTGTGCTAATGGTCTGGTAGAAAGATTTCATCGCCAGTTGAAGGCTGCGTTGATGTCTCATGGAAATACAGAGTATTGGGCAGAGCATTTGCCATTAATTCTTCGCGGTATCCGTACGTCTGTGAAAGAAGATCTTGGTTGTTCTGCGGCTGAGTTACTATATGGCATGACACTTCGTCTCCCAGGTGAGTTGATCGCATCACCTGACGTTTCAATTGACGTTAGCATTCCTCATTACGTCAATCGTTTACGAACATTCATGCGTCAATTACGCGTAACTCCTACCCGTTCCAATACCCGTCCTTTTTATCTTCCTGCCGATTTGCGAACATGTGATTTTGTTTTTGTTAGAACGGATCAGGTTCGTAGACCTCTTTAACCTCCCTACACTGGCCCTTTCAAAGTAATCAGCAGACATGCAAAGTATTTTGTCATCGACAAGAATGGTGAGCACGACACCGTCAGCATTGATCGTCTCAAAGTCGCCTATGTTGAGTCTGTTGTCTCTTCCGAACATGACGTTGTTCCCACCACGATTGAAAGCACTGCTGAGACTGTAGTTATTCCATCCCCACCCAGTCCCTCAAATCCAAGTGAACATTCATCACAGTCCACACAGTCTACCCAACCATGTATATACTCACCCCCCCGAACTCGTTCCGGTCGTACCGTCAGGTGGCCCGCAAATCTTGCAGACTATGCGGATTAACTTTTCGTTTCGAGCGTTTCACTCTCTTCTAACGCTCTAGGGAGGGAGTATTATGGTGTTTTCATCATGGTATATTTTATTACATTAATCCTACATATTTTGTCATTTGTTTTGTTATAATGAAACATGTAAAATATGTACACAATTTGAATATACGATTCACGCCGCGCTCGTGTTCTGCTTTGGGACAAGTCTATCGTCTGATTGTTTGGGATTTGTATGCCGTGTTACGTTGAGAACTGTGTTCCGGTTTATTGCGTTCAATAACCAGAGACGTACTTTGTAGTGGTGAATCTCCGCTCGATCAAACCCTACAGGTCTAAGTACATATTTAAATCTTTGTTTCATCCATATAATAATCGAAATGTTCATAGAATTTTGAACACAATAATCTTATAAATCATAAATATCACACTAAATAATCCGAACGCAAAAATATGAATTATGTAACTCAATAATATGTATAAATGAAAATTTTTCGTGTGAATAATAATCAGAAAAGTGATCATTTTCTCTCTTTTTTCAGGAATAAAATTTGAACCAAGTTTATTTGTTATCGTGTTATCAGGTTTGTAAACAAGGTTGAAAAAGGGCAGCAATTCTTACTTTGATTTGAGTAACTTAAACAAACTTCTATATGAAACACAACAGGATGCAGACCAATTTTCAAAAATTTGCTGTGGTGATTGTACTATGAACAATGAATGACTGTGTTATCTTGTAAATTTTATAATACGCAGTTAATTGTTAATTGCGCAATATTCTAATACACGTCGTGATCAGTTGCTAATTCTGATTGCTACCTCTAGGTTTAGTACAGGTTTGATACAATTCGATTATGAAAATACTACAATTGGCGTCACGAATAACATTTCTTCATGGCGAATTCGAGTATGAAAACTTTCGACATGAATGCAAATGCGCGAAAAATTGAAGACTATTTTGAAAGATCGAAATTTGGTGGATGACACGGCCAAATTCTGAAAATGATAACAATCTGTTCTTTTTCTAAATGCAGTCGGGAAATCTGCATATCCGTTAATCAAAAATTTAGCCTATCTGGATTCTCCTATTTCTCTTCCACACGAAACACTGAAGGTGCTTTTATTGAAACATGTGAAGCCTGTAAATTTCAAAGCAATTGAACGTGCAAAATTTCATTCAATGGTGCATCAGCCCAATCAAGAAAATCGCTTTTTTATTCTACAATTGTTAATTCAGGCAGCGAAATGCGGCTTCGGTGACTTGTTAGATATGCAATTAGATATGCAATTGAAAGATCGCCTAATCGCT
>JACCGJ010023804.1:0-23120 GCA_013407085.1 Atriophallophorus winterbourni | reverse complement strand
TCCGCAAAAGTTGAGGGAGGATATTTTTTAATTTTACAGAACAGTAATAGATTACGTTTCTGTGTGTGTTCTGTGTTTTTACGTAGTAAATGATGACAGATTTGTGATAGAATATTGTATCTTTTCTAAAAAAACCATTGCTGTCTGGTGTACTTGTGCTACTATATATTATATTACAGTAGTCAAAATATGTATTGGGAAACGTTTATAGAGCTATACTTTGCATTGAGATTAAATGAGACAACCTTTGGTTTCGGCTGCTACAAACCTACTATGTATTATGTTTATAATTTGATAATCTTTTGAGAAGATGACATACCTGTTCACCGGAAGAGAGCAATGCGAATATCAAAGCCCCAGATCACGAATGTTGTCAATCATTTGAATAGCGTTATTAGTGATACGAACTGAATTATCATGTGTGTATGGTTTTTGATTTGCTTGTTGCTAACGAGACCAACTATGGTGTTACAATCAACAATTATTGTTCAACCTGGTTGTGTAATTTTGTACTTGCATAGCTAAGAAATTAATAAGTCATTTTATATCATCCACATATTATTATAATAAGAAATTCCAGAATGTATATCAATTAAGTATAAAATAATTTACTCTCTGCTGCTTTCAAAGAAATTACTTCCTTATCACAAGAGAGATGCCTTTCTTTGAATCCCGAAAAATGTATGGAACTTGTATTTACTAATCTGTGTGGTCAACGTCTCGAAGCAACTTGCATTAATCATAATTTATCTCAAATTAAGTATTCAGACCTGACTAGATGGAAATATGTCACATATCTAGGCGTCACCATATCCGGAAACATTAATTGAACCCAACATCCAAATTCTCAAATTATTAAATTTTGGTAAACTTTATTTTGAGCTTTTCGTCTTCGTTGTATCGACACCAAGTCTAAATTAATTTCTCACTTTATATTCTCTTGTACAATACCTCATATTCTATACTGATCACGTGCTATTTTCCATGCATTTCATTCAGAAGGGTTGTGTTGCTCAAACATTGCATCACAAGCTCTATTACTTAGAAAGAAATTCTCGTAAACAACGACATTATTCTTCTTTCGAACGACTTATAAAAACTATCCACAATGGAAAAGTCCCACCTGCAGCTTGACGATTTATGAAAATTCAGGCTTTCTCAAAGACTCGACCAAAAGATTTGGTATTGCCTTCTAGAACGTCTTCATACCGATTTCCATTTATCTCGTTTGCTTCACAATACATTTATCAAAAATAACTGCTTATTGATCAATTACTTCGAATTCATCTCGTTGATATCATGTATGAATTCTCTGCGATTATTTTTCTTGATGTGTAATTTTTACAGTATCGATTGTATTGTAAGATTAATCTCAAATTGAAATTTCTAAACATTTTGAATGGAAATCTTTGTTCTTATTCTACTATAAATTATCGGGCCAAAAACACTGCCTTTTATTTCCCCACTAGAAATGTGTATCCTGAGTGAACCGCGACCATAGATTTAAACAAAGTGATGAGAGAGAAAACGTTATTCAAAGAAAAACGATTAATTCCAAGACCACGTGAAATATGGTTTGATAACAATAATGTGTGGGAAACAGATATAAGGGTTTCAGTTAGATCGAGTAAAACTTCGATGTCTACCAAAGCCACCTTCTTGGAGGTAGTAATATGGCTTAGTTATTCGAGTTACGATGTAATTTAGAACCCTTTCTTTTAGAAATCCATGCTAGATCTAAGAAGAGTTGCTCAAATATAAGCCTTGCAAAATAGTTTCTTTTACAAATATTCTCGTTTGCATGCACTTCTTTCACACACACACCATGGCGGGTCTGCTGTTTGCACCCATCAGGTAAGGACAGTGTATTGAGTATCCGCGTGCATTTTACACGCTTCTTTCTCAGTTATTATGTAAAAAGAAGGATGGAAGACATAGTTTTATTCGGAAATTTTCAACATTTCTGCTTAATAAATAAACATAACATGTGGCGTACATATTGCACGTAATAAAAATGTACACATGTTATCACAAGAAAAATTAAACGGTAATTGTTTAATAAGCCGCTACTTTCAACAATTTTATCTTGATGCAAATAAGATAGAGGATCTCGGACATGAAGGCGTTCTAGAATTTAAACTATATGGTTTATCAGAGCATAAATTGCGCTGAATTATGCCTGTGTGAATCAGACATTTTTCCATTCTTCTGATAAATTGTCAACTTTAATCGATATGTTGAACAAATTCTAAAGAAATATTTGCAAATGTTCGCTAATCCTTCTGCAAATAGTTGCGGGTATACCTTATAAATAAATAAATAAATATATTTTATTCTTGGAAGTCCAAGGCATGTTGAACATGTCGGGTTAAGCTAAACTGCAGTTTGTTTACAGAATTTGTCGATGTCACACTAATTTATAATGATATTATGCAACGTAGTAGATGATATTATCTTGAAAGTTGTATTGTGTAATTTTAATTTGCTGTAACAGATTTGGGAATTCGAATTCTCACAATGCAATCGTCATTGTTGAACGAATTTCCTTATCTATACTTAAATAGTTTACACATAGTCACTATCTTTCACAACAATTCAGTGATTTTTCTAATAATTCTTGTGTAATATACAGTAAGTTGTTGGCTACATAGAAGACTAAATATATGATGAATGTTCATTTCAACAAAATCATCTCTGTCATTTTATCCCAATCTACTGCATCTGATTTTGTTTTGCCTGTTAATTTAACTCATTAGGTTTCTAGTGTGTCCATAGAGAAACTGCAGCGCTTGCAACGATAAGCAGGACTTGGTTGTAGGGCGTTAGTTGCACGCCTGTATTCATCAATTCCCAATGAAACCAGACATTACTAAATCGTTTTTTAGTTTGTCCAACAATGATATGATCAAATTGTAAGCGGGTGAGATAGTGATGCTGGAAATGATTGCGTCAGGTTATTTCAGGCCCACAATTATCACATTTCCGTTTCATCGGTGTTTCGTTGTGAAAATTGCCGTAGACAAATGCCACGAGAAATTAGACTAAGCGCTAAAGTGCAACAGTATAACCTCAAAATGATCAGGCATCCTTGCAAGCAAAAATACTTCAGATGTCGATTCTAGAGGAGTCGGCATAACAGATATTCTGAATTCCGCTAGCCTCCTTTCCAACACGCCATTCTTGCTGAGAAAAACAACCTAAGAAAAGCATCTACAACAAGCTACAAGTTCCCGGAAACAAAACGCTCCAGTTTAAAAACATCACTTCAAACTAACGTTTCCTTAAAAAATCAACGCGTCCTAAATCTACTCAAACGAGTATCTGGGAAATTTTCGCACAACATATACCCAAGGATCATGAATACGTACTTGAGACCACTAATCGAATACGGTGTGCAGTCATGGTCTCAGTGGCTCAAAAATGATGTTGAACTTATGTAGTCAATCAATCACCGCTCAACAAACTAGTTTTCAGCATCCGAAACAAGCCTTATACAGAAAGGATAGCTCAACTGAATTTGTTCGACATTCCCTATCGACGAATCAGAGGAGACCTTGTGTTACTTTACAAAACATTCCTTATTCCGAACCACCCCTTACAGGATTTATTCACGCAAACGGATACAAGAAATTATCGGACCCATGAAAGTGCTGGTGGTATTCCATTCCCGCCTGAACTGTAGAAGGTATTTTTACTTTGTCCGTGTGTGTTTTACTTGGAACAGTTTACCTTCTACTGTTGCTCACTCCACTAGCTTGCATGAATTTAAAACGAAATTAGACGAATTTTTATTGAATTATTCGTTTCGCGAACACTTATATACTGCTTAATCTACTTCCTTATCTTGTTTATACACTTAAATTTCAATTTTACCATCCTATGGTTGTTGGTATGCTTATTGCTTTTTAGACCATCAAAAACCTTGAATTACCATGAATTACATTGAAGCGGTCCAAAATTAACTACGTTAACCCCCGACTTTCACAGGTACTTGAACATCGCACACGAACAAAAAACAAAGCCATCATGGATCTTCAAAGTGCTTGCCTAGATGTCACTCAGATTATTTCTTAGTTAATTTGTGCCATCACAACCTGGAGCCGTTTGACCGTTGAAATGCAAATCCCCCTACGAAAATCGAAATATTACGAGTCGCGCTGTCGTCATCGAACTTTCGGTGCTCATTCCTTGTAGTTGATGGAGGGCGTATTCTGCATTATATTCGAAATCTCGAGATTGCACTCATAGTGAAGCAATTTGCACCTACAAAAATTTTACTTATAAAGCAGCGATCACCAAGTGTGATCATGGATGTAAAATGTTCACTGCCTTTTGGATATAATAATAAGAATATATATATTCCTGGATATCCAAGGCATGGAAAACATGATCAGTTTATCAACATTTGAACAGCAAAGAAAATAGTACAGTGCAAATGAACCGAAGTGGCGGGATTTAAACATTTTTTTAAAACATTTTTTTCCGTTCAATAAGGGAAATTAATATACGGTTGGTAAGAAAAAAAATCTATGTCTAATAGAAATGAAATTTCATTCAAATTATGTCAAGATTTTCGGATGGCAAGGATGCAAGAAAGAAATGGAGAACAGAAATGGAAGGTAACTATGGAAAACGTGGTGCGAATTGTTATGAAGTTGTCATAAAAATTGATAAATAAATTATATATGAATAAATTCATGTTTTTACGGAAAGTTTGAATAAGAAGATTGAAAAGGGAACATAAATCCATCGTAATAAGAAAAGCTAAGGAAATTGTGGGGGATGAGAGAGTGTAAATGACAAGAAATTTGTGTAAAATTCCTTCTTATTTTTCTATTTAAACAAATTGATTTTTTCTTAATTCTTCACGGTTTTACCTATTTGTGTATACATTTTTGATACTGCTCGATCCAATTGTACACATTTTTTGTTTTGTTGAACTAATTGATTTTGCTTGGCTGCCATCAAATTCCACATATTTTTGCACGTGGTATTTGGGCTCATTTTATTGTTTCAATTTGGACACCAATTTGTTTGTCATTTGTTGTTTAATACAGAAATTTGGACGACAACATTGGTCGTCATTTTCATTGAATCTATTATTGCTGGCAAGGATGGCAAGGATGCAAGAAACAAATGGAGAACAGAAATGGAAGGTAATTATGGAAAACCTGGTGCGAATTGTTATGAAGTTGTCATAAAAAATTGATAAATAAATTATATATGAATAAATTCATGTTTTTACGGAATGTTTGAATAAGGAGATTGAAAAGGGAACATAAATCCATCGTAATAAGAAAATCTAAGAAATTGTGGGGGATGAGAGAGGGGTGTGGCTAATAGTAGGGAGGAAGCAGTAGGGTGCTGTGCTTCAATACTTTTGAAGAATTGTCGACCAATCGAACCAAAATGTGTTCACCAGCCGTATTTTCGTTATCTGCAGGAGAATGAATCGCATACGGACCAAATCTCGGGCGGATAGATTTCGAGCCAATTACAGTGATGGTTCGTTATTCGAAGACACTGGAATACAATGAAAGATTTTCTCTTCACCAGCACGGTGAGAGGTCATCAAAGTAAAATAGTACATCATTTAAGAAATGAGAATGTACATTTTTAAAAACATAATGTTTTATTAGTTTTTTATTTTTTTTACGTTTTTTTCATTTTTTGGGTAGATTTTCAATATTTTGCACGTTAAGATAAAAAATGAGACATTTCTAGGCCTTGTGAGAAATAAAAGACAGTTATATACATAATGGTGTATAGAAAATGTTATCGAAGGCAATGTTAAGATTAATTTGTGTAAAAGCATTTCTAGGGTCCGGTAACCTGACACTTGAATGGCCAGTTATCGAGAGAATACTATCTGACCTCATGATATACTAATATATGCAGATATATAAGCAGATAACGGTTAAGGATATGTTTATATGGTAAAAATGATTATAAAACGCACGGTTACGATGAAGATGTGTAACAAGATATCTAAGGGTCCGGTAACCTGACACTTGAGTGGCCAGTTATTCAGAGAATACCATAAGACATCATGATATACTAACTTATACTTAATCAAACAATTCATCCTTGCAAACATTCGTTCCAGCTCTCTCATAACAAGCATCTGTGCGGTCACTCTTCAAAGTTTATCAACAGCATAGAAGGTTGAAAGGGCGCAAACACCATTTTTCTATCACGTATTATAATCTACAACCATTGACGTTGTCAAAAAATCACGAGTAAAAATTTATTTTTCCGCGTTTCCTAACAATCTTTATGAATATATTATGATTCTTTTTACTATTGGACCTAATGTATTTTTTGTAGACCTGATAAATCACGGCTTTTTTATAATCTATACTAAAAAATAAATGCATCATAAGAAAGTGTTAGAACTCATGTTTTTCACTTTTCTTGCTAATCCAGAGAACCGACAGGAAGTGGGAGTTGTGACTTGACTCCCCTGGGCTCGTCTGAATTAAATCGACTTTAGTTGGTCTCTTTAAAATCTTAGAAACGTTTTAGTGCTTGATTTTTGAACTATTTAACAGTCTCGATTGGTTAAATATCTACGGAGGGTATATCACCTATCTTTTCTCAATTGTGGATCTGAAGCCTTCTACTCCCACATTGCCAGTCCACCATGTAGGCAGATGGAAGATGAGTAACTGCCCCCGGCCAATCCAGGTTGAATTCAAATAACAGGCGGATCGGGGTGCATTCCAGGCTATTGCTGAGCAAATCGCAAATCATCCATAGATAAACTTCATGTCAAGCGGGACAATTATCCGTCCTGGATTAGACAAAACTCTTATGCTTCGAATTAGAGAAAACATAGTAGTAGGAACAACTGCTATTTGTTAACCTACCACGGAGCAAAGCGCTATTCAGTTACAGACGATCATACCAAACAGCACATCGCCACGAGTATTGCTGTTCTGCCCAAACGACTTTGATTGGCTTGGCGCCAATGATGATGTGAGCGTAGCAGATGTTTCTAGTAATTGTCACACTATAATGGATGCGGTCTAAATTGTCAGACAACGAT
The DNA here is from genome assembly GCA_013407085.1 of Atriophallophorus winterbourni. Classification (NCBI taxonomy): domain Eukaryota; kingdom Metazoa; phylum Platyhelminthes; class Trematoda; order Plagiorchiida; family Microphallidae; genus Atriophallophorus; species Atriophallophorus winterbourni. The sequence goes on along the minus strand of JACCGJ010023804.1, from coordinate 16,072 downwards.
CTAATATCTTATAATATCTTAACGCAGAGGCTGCCAAAACTGATGCTTCTGCTCTAAGTAGCACTCCGAAATCTTGCAGCTCCATCGGGTGCGTCAAGCAAGGTCCAAGCAGGATTAGTTTCAGAAGCACAAATAACCAGCGCTCACACAGTATTCTACCTTAATGTTTGCAGCATTACGGATTAGTGGGCTGGAATTTCTCTCCGGCGTAAACAAACTAATTCAGGACAAAGGCTTCACTGTTATTCTAGTTTTCTGGTTATTCCTTTAAACGTGCGCGTACAAAATTGACCTTAGTTGATACGAAAAACTTAAGATGCATCTGCCTTACAAATGGAAGTTAAAATTTTACAAAAAAATCTCATGAGACGTGCGCAGAAATTAATTTTCTACAAGGCCGCGCAAAGGTACGAAAATCGAAAAGGAAGCACTCTTTTCTTCATAAAGTTCAGCATAGAGCTATAAAGATGGTTAATGCTTTCTATTTGCTTAATATGAGTGATATGTAGTAGACAGACCGCTACAATAACGTCCCCAAGTAGGTAGGAAAAAACGCATAGGAGAAGGATTGATTTATCGCGGTAGCCAAAATGTGCACGAAGGTACAACGGATCAATCACGGAACACGATTTGACGGAAATTCTGTCAAGGTCAATTGTTTCAAGTACAATAAAACAAAGTTGTTTCACAGTTTCCGTCCAAGAAGTCTGGTCAGAGGAGACTTCTGATCAGGAATTGACATTTGAACTGGCCAAGCGGTGTCAGGTCGTTCCAGGCTGGAACATAGTATCTCAGAAACCAGTCACTTGGAAGTCAGCTAGGCACTTGATCTGCATAGGTCGATTGTCAGTGGTACATGATAAACCGATCAGGACTAAACCGAGTCACGTCTCACATGAGGTACACGTGCTGCGAAAGCCGCCTCACATGGGGTGAACGTGCTGCTAGCGGGAATCGCCAGTCTGGCATGGTCTTAGTACGAACCCAGTAGAAGCAGATGTAGGCACATCCGTAAGCTTGACAACGAAGAAACAGATACTTCAAAAAAATAGTCCCTGCTGAGAATTTTCTGCACCTCCAGGGTTGATGGCGAACGGACTCGCCTGTAGAAATCTAAGTGGCGTGTAGTCGGGCTGGTAAGGACCTTATCTGATCGGTTTCGCACTAGACGGTGTGTGCTCATGGTTAGGGCCACCGAATTAGTTGAAGAAAAGCGTAGGTAGTTCGTTGGTGGCGTGTGTCACGGTTTCCACAATGAAAGGTGCATATGTACCTGAGGAGTAAGAAGAAAAATTTCTCTGGTGCATGGTTCTAATGCCAATACCTAGTTATAATGATGAGGTACGTAAAACATGCACGGGCATATCAAGTGATAATAACACGTCAAATGTGTACTATATTGTCGGCAAACCGTAAGGTTTGCAGTGTCGCTCGCCTAGTTGTTGTGGTGGCCGGTGCTTAGATAGTAGAAGTTATAGTTGGGGTTATCATTGGTGATGCTGCGGTTCAGGTTCGGTCTTGTAAATTAACTGAGTGAAGTGTATTGTCCATGAACGCCGGTTTGACTCTGTCAATAGAGACCGTGTTGTGTCGACCGGCGCGGTTATTCATAACTGTTTTTTGGGACCGGTGAATTATCCTAAATGGTCCAGCATAAGGAGGGTGAAGAGGTTGATTCATTATGTCATTTCGGAGAAAGACATAGTGGAAATGGGCAAACTCCATTGGCATGTGGAACGGTTTGGCCTGAAGTCGCAGAGGTGGTGGGTGGAAACGATTCATATAATGTCTCAAGCGCGCCACGTCATCTCCATAGGCAAATGGTGATTGCTTAGCCGGAAAGACTTATTCACCAGGTGATGCGATGGTACGATCGAAGGTTAATTGGGCGGCAGTGGCTTGCAAGGGGTTTGAAAGGAGACCATAAACCTAGGAGGACAATAGGTAGAGCTTCGGTCCAGTCAGTACCTCCATGTGAAATTCATGCGGCAATGTGCAAACTTCTTCGGCACGTGGAACGGTTAGGCCCGAAGTCGAGGGGGTGGTGGGTGGAAACGACTCATATAATGTCGCAAGCGCGCCACGTAATCTTCATAGGCGAATGGTGATTGCGTAGTCGGGAAGACATATTCACCAGGTAATGCGATGGTACGACCGGAAGTTAACTCGGCGGCAGTGGCTTTTAGTTGCCCGTGCCACCGTTCCACCATACCAATCGCAGCAGGGTGGTAGTCAGTAGTTCGGTGATGTTGGCAAATCGGATAGCCAGTAATTTATTGAAAGCGCCATCGAAATGGGAACCTCGTTCGGATGTCACGATACTCGGGCAACCAAACAGTGCCACCCAACGTTTGAAGAAGGCGTGCGCAACTTTTTCGGAAGAGCAGTTATATAGCATTTTCACCATAATAGCTTGTCCCTTGACACATATTTCCCGCATTTGAACCAATTTTTCACTCAGCCTCCTATGTTTCATTACTCAAACATGAAAATTATTCTAATCCCTCCACAAAAGTTTTATCATGAACCATCCTGCATCATATAATGATCAATTACATACTGAAACATTCTCTACTTATCGCGCCTCATCTCTTAGATTTATTTCTATTAATGCTCGATCCAACGCTAACGAGCTATTAGCTTTTCGTTCATGTCTTTTGTCCAACCCTGCTGATATTATTTTAATAACTGAATCGTGAAAACAATCAGATTGTGAAGTGTTGATTCCAAACTATCACATTTTTAGGAGAGACCGCGGTTCAAAACGTAGAGTTGGATGTCTTGTTTATGTTTACTCAGACATCCAGGCAAACATCATGTTTTCATCCGTCTTGTGTCATATCGAAGATTTCATCTGACTGTCACTAAGAGTTTTCGATCTCTTACATGGATACATCTACTACTCACCGGCTACGACTTCATCTTCACTTCAACATTTGATCGATTGCTCCAAGTAAGCCTCTATCCAACCTACCCACTATAAATTGATTGTAGATTTTACCATGCCTACACTTAACTGATTAGAAAGTACGGATATATGTCCTTATTCGTTTTTCAATATCCTGAAACTTTTAGGTTAAACAGTTTGTTGATAAACCAACGCGTAAGAACAATATACTTGACCTTGTCTTTACTCTCAATATCACAACATCTAGTTCGAACGTATCGCTATCATTCTTAATGGCGATCATAATATTATTCCGTTCGAATTGAGTTATAATAATATAATTCTAATACTAATAACACCTATAATTAGTCACCTGGACTGGAAAAACGTTGTAAACCTCAATAAAACGAAGATTGGACTGAATGTTTCATTCCCGATAATTTTAATATAATCTCAGGAATCTTTCACAATAAAATATCGGAGTTACTACTAAAATGCACTACCAAATATGCTAGACGCCCCAGAAAGAGTGAAGCTCAAAAGATTGCGAAGCATATTGCTTACTTAACTTCATGTGCTCGTGATAAGCATGTCATCGTTTCACTTTAGCGTGCGTACTAACTATCTGACACATTAGTACAAACCTTAAACCAAAAACTGATTTCTGATGAGTGTAAAGGATTAAGCTGTCTCGATTTCGATCAATTCTCAAGGTTCTCTCCTTTGTTTGGTGCACGAGGGCACATTTTTAAGCTGAGTGAACAATACACCACGCTGGAATCCAGAACGCACATCTTTAGCATCTTTGCAGTGAACGCGTGAAACACACTCACCGCAGAACGAATCACGGCAACTTTAATGAATGCGTTTTAACATAAGCTGCACGAAATTGAGCAGGTGCTATTTCTGAAGCATTAACCGTAACATTGAATCCATCTGTATTAATGGCCAAAAACAACAAAAATACTGGGAAAAATTATTGAAAAACAAAAGGCGTTTCTTTTCCATTTTCGCTTGTATTGACATTAACTGCTGTCCATCGTCTTTTCATTCGATTGGAAATGCAACATGCATAAACTCTGTCACCTTTTGGTGATGATACTTTCCCCAACTTCCATTCATATGTACATACGCCTATACTGCATACGAATAAATCCTGGTAGTGACGGGTGTTTTCAAGCATACCTCCGAAAGTATCTGGGCACTCGTTTCGACTTAGGCGACTATAACCCTGTGATATTGATGCTGATACTGATACTGATACATATATACGGAACAACGCTGATTCCTCTCCACCTGTATTGACTGTTATGATATATATCCCCAACATTTACGGAACATTGGCAATCGAATCCAAACTTGCCGAACTCCATATGACCCCCTGTATTGAATATCATATGGTTTTCTTGTAAGCACATAGCTTTTTGTACCTTAATATACTATTGTCTCTTGATAATTGGACTAAAATCTTATCAGCAATAGGTGATAATATTTCGGTACAGGTGTCCGAAAATTCTCTCTTATTGTTAACGCCACACAGTGTGTTAATGATTTAGGAATACTGGTTGGGGCTGACCTCAAATGGAGGAACAATATGCTGCTGCAGCTCAGCGTGTACGCAAGGTACTTTTTCGGCGGAAATCATTGCGATGGTGCAGAAAACCCGATGTGTTCCTGCCACTTTGCAGGGCAATATTTCGGCGGCATTTCGCATATTGTGTTTAGGCATGGTGTCGTTACTACAAAAAGGATATCCTTCAACTTGAAAGCGTACTGCGCCTCGCAACTCGCATGATCGAGGGTCAGCGAGGAAATCTGTACGCTGCACGCCCGATGTCTCTCGATCTTTTCTCCATTATGTCCCGTCGTTTACGAGGTGACTTAATTAAAATCCTTAAGGTCTTGAAGGGTTTAAGTGGCGTGCAAATGAACAACTTCTTTACCTTAATTCCAGAGCTGAGCACTCGGAGCCATTCACTTAAAATTGCTAAGACTCCAGGAAACACTTTTTCATATTTAGAGTAGTAAAATTATGGAAGATTCTTCCAGAAAACCCTATATCTTGCATTTGCGTCTCGAGTTTTAAGCAGGGTTTGGAGATGAATACTCTCCATAATTACTATAAAAGATTAGGTAGTACACCTTTCAGCTTTATCCCGTATATAAAGTAAATGCTAGTGTTTTCTGTGTCTTTCAATACACGATTTTACTTTTGCTGACCTCTCACTGTGCTGGTGAATAGAAACTGCTCTTTCTTTTTCCGGCATAGGTTATAACTCAATGCTACCTATTTTTAATCCAGACAATCGCTTGGCGTTGTGATCGTCGAAGATTTTAAACAGACAAAAACAAAAAAGTTTTATCAGTGGTAGGTGCTTCTCTACAGCATTCCAACAATATAAATTCTGCACGTTTGATTGGCTCGTTAGCCACATACTGTTATGTGCAAACTGAACTGATCTAAACTGTCCGTCGAAGATTACAAACAAACATACAGGGAAATTATTTTGGCAGTGTTAGGTGCTTCTGTGCAGCTTTCCACCGAAATAAATCCTGGTCGCTCACTTGGCTACTAAGCCAGTTACTGTCTTGTGCAATCTTAACTAAACTGAACTGATACTGAAACAAAACTAGAACTTCAAACGCTCGGTGCTCAGTCCATTATTTTTTTCTTTTTTTGATCTGACAGCCTGTTTGAATTCACGTTGCTTCCTGTTTGCTGATGATGTTAAGATCCTAGGAACCGACAGTTGGGATACACTTATCTCTGATTTAATCGAGTGGGCAAAAACATAAGACTTGCAACTAGACCTAAAGTAGAGCTGCGTTCTAACGACTGAATTTTCATACTGCGCTCAGCGTTGTCATGCCGAAAACCTTCAATCTTCATTCCCATATACAAAGTAGTCGTGCGGTCTCACTTAACATATGGCGTTCAATTCTTGTCACCTTACTCAAAAAAGATATCGCATGTCTCGATAGGGTCCAGCGACTTGCGACATGGGTGGTTGAGTGTCAGATAGGTAAAACCTATGAGGCAAGGATCTATTATCAATAAAAGGACGTCGGTTGCGAGACGACCTAATAGAAGCTTTCCAGATTCTAAAGGGTCTTACGGGTGACAATATTACTGAATACCTTAAACTTGCCCCTGAAGCAAATACAAGGGTTAATTCTATATAAGTGTAGGCTCATGTTGCCGGCATGTGAGCACTTTTTCAGCTACCGTGTGGTTTACTTCTGAAACGAGCTCCCAGATTGTATAGTAAAACTCCCAAATGCGTTGAGCTTTAAAAGGAAATCATACGCTAAATGGCTCACCATATTTCCACATATTGTCTAATAAAAACTCTTAATAAACAACAAAAAACGTATGTTTACATTTTTATCATATCTGTCTAGGCCTGAACAACCTGACAGCAAATGAGCCCACATGCAGTCTATGACTGTGTTTTACTTTGCCTCGACTAGGCTAGTGATTTCATGAATCATACATTGTTTACGTATAATATTGCATAGTTTCCTGAATAGATTACCTCTAAGCGTGCTGGTGAGGAGAACCCCTACCTCACATTCCAGATATCCGGAAACAAGAACGTATGAAACGTACGAACTGTATATTCGATATCAAAGTACCGAGTGCTCAACCGCATACCGCCGAAGGAAATCTGGGCGCCTGATTGGCTTTCAGACCTGTCTATTTCGAACTTGAACTTGAACTTGAACAAAAAACGTATTGTTACATTTTTATCTCATATCTGTCTATCCCTGGGCCCCATGAGAGCATCTTATCCCACATACAGTCTACTACTGTGCTTCACTTTGCCTCGACTAGGCTAGTGATTTCATGAATCATACATTGTTTACGCATATTATTGCATAGTTTCCTGAATAGATTACCTCTAAGCGTCTTGGTGAGGAGAATCGATACCTTACATTCCAGATAACCTGAAATAAGAACGTATGAAACGTACGAACTGTAAACTCAATATCGAAGTGCATACCGTCGAACCATATCTGGGCTTTTGATTTGCTTTTAACCACCTTCAGCCTTCTATATTTATGGTAATAAAACAACAAAAATATTCGGAAAATCATGGTGAAACACAAAAGCGTTTCTTTTTCATTTTTCGTATTTGTTGAAATAAACTGCTGTCCATCGTCTTTTCATTCGATTAGACATGCAACTTGCATTAACTCTCTCACCTTTCAGTGATGAGACGTCTCCCTCTCCTATTCACAGTTACACACGCCTGTGTTACTTACGAATCAATCATGGTAGTAGTGGGTGTTTTGAAGCACACCTTCAAAAGAATCTAGGCACTCGTTTCGACTTGGTCGACTATCGCTCAGTGATACTGATACTGATACTGCTCTTTCGGCTGAGATCCGTGTTATCGAGCAGAAGACATGATGTATTCCTGCTCCTTTACAAGGCATTAGTTTGGCCGCATTGAACATTTTGTGTTCAGGCGTTGTGCCCTTACTACAAGAAGGACATCGTTCGATTCGAAAGCGTACAACGTCTCGCAACTCGCATGATTGAGGGTCATCGAGGGAAAACCTCACGCTGCACGCCTGAATTCCCAAGATCTTTTATCAATTACGCGCCGTCGTTTGAGAGGTGACTTAATTGAAACCTTTTAAGATCTTGGAGGGGTTAAGTGGGGTTATCATGAACGACTTCTTTACTTTAAGTCCTGAGCTCGGCACCTGCAGACATTTACTCAAACTTGCTTAGGAGCGATGTAGACTAGACTACCGAAAAAACTTTTTAAGCCTCAGGGTAGTAAATTCCTGGAACCGGCTTCCAGAAGAACTTATATCCTGCTGTTTTGTCGCGAGTTTTAAGAACGGTTTGGACCGCATCTGGGGAAAGCTTTCTCCTGAATTCTTTCTCTGATTACTATGCAAGATTAGGTAGTTAACCATTTTTAGCGTTGTCTGGTATGCAAGTGAATGCTAGAGTTCTGTTTTTTAATACACAACTCTTCTTTATTCGACCTGTCACCGTACTTGTGAAGAGAAATTTCTTCCCAGCATCATTCATAGGAGGTGCTTTCTAAGTACAACCCAAAAATTCCCTTGGCTCACAATTTTCGAGGATATCCAAATCATAATAAGAATAAACGCTTTGGCAGTGGTGGTTGCTTCTCCGCAGCTTCCCACCAAAAGAAATTATGGACGCTTGATTAACTCGTTAGCCACTTACTATTCTGTGCAACTTAACTGAACTGCAATTACCAGGTGGATAGGGATGCATTCCTAGCTAGGACTGAGCATATCGCTAACTCAGCGCTAGATAAACTTCAGATGAAGCCCGACAACCCTCCGTCCCGGATTAGGCCAAATTATTCTGATTCCAATAGGAGAAACTTATCAATGAGAGAATCGGTCATTTTTAACCCGGATGCAGCGCGAAATGCTATTAAGTCACAGACGGGCATACCGAACAGCACTTTGCCACTAGTTTTGCTGTCCGGTCCAGATGATGTTGATTGTCTTAGCGCAATTGAAGATGGCAATCGAGCAGGTGACTCCAGTAGTTGCTTCTCTTCTATGAAAGCGGTCTCAATTGTCAAGCAACGGTCCGTTACCTCAACGCAAGAGACAGCCGAAGCTAATGCTCCTGCTCTAAGTAGCACGCCGAAAAACGTGCAGCTCCCACGAGTGCTTCGACCGAGGGCCATACAGGATTAGTTTCAGAAGCAAGAATAACCAGGGCCCAAGTATTCTACGCAAATGTATGCAGCATAAGGAATAACTGGACTAAACTTTCTCTCTGCGTGACTCAGTTACACCCAAAGGTTATTGCTCTTTTTGAGACCTAGCTGCCTGTGATTGATGAGGTGCCGGTAAACATCAGCGAACAGTATCTGGTCATATGATGCGATAGGCCGGACGATAGGAGAGGCGGTGGCGTTGCACTGCTCTTGGAGTATGGTTTGCACAGCATAGGTACAGGGATATCTCTAGCCATTGAAAACGTCCAAGTTTTTACGAGTATCTTGACTTACTACAAGTCATCGCTCGCAATTGCTTGTGTCTACGTCACTCCTAGTGCATCCATACAGGAGTTTACACAGCTTATTGAGACACTCGACGGTTTGTTTCACTCAGCTCACAGTGTACTTATCTTGGGTGATTTCAACCTCCCAGACATAGATTGGCCGGTCCCCACTGGTCTAGTCACCCAGCAATCTGACACCTTTCTCGAATGGCTCCATAATCATGCGCTGCACCAGCATGTCAACGATCCTACAAGGTTTCGCCAGGGATGCACTCCATCCACTCTTGACTTGGTATTGTCGTCCCAGCTAGAAGCCATTAGTCATTTAAAGTACCTACCGCCGCTCGGCAAAAGTGATCACGTAATGATAAGCTTCGAAGCGATATTGCGTTTTCGCAAACATTTCTCTCGTCCTAGACGCAATTTTAGGCGTGTAGACTGGGGTTTACTCTTACAGACGTCAAAATCTTCCCTTCAGTTATCTAGCGATTCAAATGTAAATGAAAACTGGGATAGAATTTCTAAGTATCTAAACGAGTTACAAGACAAACACGCTCCACTGCAGTGTGTGAGAAGGCATCGAACGCCACCCTGGTGGTCTCCTCGAGTCCGTAGGTCTACCCGTAAACGGAATCGTCTATGGCGGCAATATAAGCTATCCCTAACTTCTGGTTCTTGGGCCCGCTACAAAACCGCTCGGAATGCCTGTGTTAAATTACAACGTGTGCTCAAACAGGATTTTGAGTTATCTCTAGCTAGGGATGCTAAATCCAACCCGAAAAGGTTGCAATGCTACGCACAGTCAAAAGGAAAACCTAGCGAAAACATAGGGGGTTTGAAAGTGGAGGACGGAAAAGTTGCCGATATCGACCTGTCTAAGGCGACTGCCTTCTCAGGGTTTTTCAGTAGCGTTGAACGACGGGATAATTCTTCAAACTCACTGTCAGGTCTGCTTAACCTGACACCTGGTGTCCATGTATTAGATGAGTTGTACTTCAATGAGGCTGAGGTGTATGACACACTTATCCATGTTCGGGTCAACAAATCTGAGGGACCAGATGGCATCTACTCAATTATGCTTAAAAATCTTGCCTCAGTGCATACCGAACCGTTTTGCCAGCTCTTTAATTCATGCCTGCAACTAGGAGTTGTACCAAGTAAGTGAAGGGAAGCCATAGTCGTTCCAATACACAGGGTGGTTGCAGGTCAACTGTTGGTAACTATAGACCGGTCAACCTGACTAGCATCGTCTCGAAAGTAATGGAAAAACTACTGCGTGACAAAATCTGTCAGTATCTTTGTCGGTATTCTCTGTTGAGTGTAACTCAGCATGGATTTCTTGAGGGTAGATCCTGCCTGACTAACCTTCTCAGTTTTCTCAACACTGCCACTAAAAAGATGGATGAAGGGAAGCCTGTCGAAGCCTTCTACCTAGACTTCAGCAAGGCTTTGGATTCCGTAAATCACCGCCTTCTAGAGATCAGGCTAGCAGCAAAATGCATACTGGGTAGTCTACTTGCTTAGATAAAGGCATTCCTTACAGGTAGGACATTCCTAGTTACGGTAGGATCTACGCTGTCAAATCAAACCGACGTGATCAGCGGTGTACCTCAAGGGTCGGTACTCGGTCCTCTTCTATTCCTGATTTTCATCGATGACTTGTCCTCTGCATTGAAGTGCCCATGCTTCATTTTCGCGGATGATGTGAAATTCATCGGATCAATGGATGAAGATACCTTGTTGCACGACCTTGAGCTGGTCATAAACTGGTCATACCAGTGGGATCTCCCACTGAACCTAAATAAGAGCCAACTCTTGTCAGCACTGGTTGATAAGATTTCGGTCCAGGTGGCGGGGAATTCCCTCAGTGTTAACGCCACACAGTGTGTTAAGGATTTGGGTGTACTGGTTAGGGCTGACTTCAATTGGGAGGACCAATGTGCCGCTGCGGCTCAGCGTGCACGCAAGGTACTTTTTCGGCTGAAATCAGTGCTATCGAGCAGAAGACCCGATGTATTCCTGCCACTGTACGAGGCATTAGTTCGGCCGCATCTTGAATACTGTGTTCAGGCGTGGTGTCCTCACTACAAAAAGGACATCCTTCGACTTGAAAGTGTACAGCGCCTCGCAACTCGCATGATTGAAGGTCAGCGAGGGAAACCGTACGCTGTGCGCCTAATGTCTCTCGATCTTTTCTCTCTTAGGCGCCGTCGTTTAAGAGGTGACTTAATAGAAACCTTTAAGATCTTGAAGGGTTTGAGTGGCGTGCAAATGAACGACTTCTTTCCCTTAAGTCCCGAGCTGGGCACCCGGGGCCACTCACTTAAAATTGCTAAGAAACGATGTCGGCTAGACTCCAGGAAACACTTTTTCAGCCTTAGGGTTGTTAACTTCTAGAACATTCTTCCAGAAGAACTTATATCCTGCAGTACCGTGTCTAGTTTTAAGCAGGGTTTGGACCGCAACTGGGGTAAGTTTTTTTCCTGAATACTCTCCTTAATTGCTATACAAGCTTAGGTATTTCATCTTTTAGCGTTATCCCGTAAATAAAGTGAGGGCTAGAGTTCTCTGTGTTTTTTTATTTATTATACACGATGCTACTTCAGCTGACCTCTCACCGTGCTGGTGAAGATAAACTTATTTTTCTTTTTCCAGCATCGGCTATAACGCGGTGTTTCCTAAATTCAACCCGGATAATCTCTTGGCTTCGCGATCGGCGAAGATTTCAAATAGACAAAAAGAATAAACGTTTTGGCAGTGGTGGGTGCTTCTCTGCAGCTTTCCACCGTAAGAAATTCTGGACGCTCGATTGGCTTGTTAGCCACATACTGTCCTGTGCAAACTGAGCTGAACTGAACTGAACTGATTCTAGACTATGCCACATAAGCCAGGATACCATGGTTCCAAAAACATATCTTACATCTGGATCGCATACATCAGAAAGCTTCTAAGCATGTTAGTGGACTCGGAAACACCATTCGCCGAACGACTCAAACGACTGGAGATCACGAAACTTGCCCAAAGGAGAATGTGAGGTGATCTCATCCACCCATACAAAATACTTAATACTGATTTCCACCCACGGGATATGTTATTCCACCTAAGAATTTCCAGCAACAACCATGGTCATGGTTTCAAGTTGTATATGCCACACTCCAAACGGAACTGCCGCAGCCATTTTTATTCAGTGCTGTGTGTTTTCTTTGGAATTACCCACCTGCCGATTTGGTAAACTCAATCACTACCTATATTCAAATCGAAACTACACGACTAAATGCCAGCTTATCCCAATTTTTGCCTCAAACTATTAATAAACTATCATCGTCTCATTGATATATATATATATAGTCATAGTTGTATATCGGTAATAAAAGCTGATAGGGTGTACGAAACCACTGGGTGTGTACAGATGTTTGCACAAAGCGTGGTAAAAAAACATAAATGGTAAAGAAAAAACGGAGGCAAATAGGCATTATAGGGTGCCATGTTCGCGTATATCATACACCTAAATTGGAAATTTGTGGCTTTTTATAAAGAGAGGTGTCAGCCCAAGACAAATCCCCACAACGTCCTCCAGTGCACGACGAACTTGCGGACGGTTGCTTTGGAGTGAGCAACGTTAATTCTTGCAAGCTGGGGAGAAAAGACTGGAAAAAGTGTTAGCCAGTTATGGCTATGTGAGTGGTATGTAAGTATAATGGGGGTAGATCGGAATGGCGAAAGTTAAACGAAAGTCACTTGAAAGATGATTGCAATAGGTGTTTGTCTAGGCGTTACTTAAACGAGGACAGTGACTCTGCACCTACCACCTCCGGTGGGAAAGCATTTCAGACACGGCATATGCGAAGGGGTGGGAAATACCTTCGATTGTTCAATCGGCTGTTCTGATGAGCAATCTTGTGATTGTGCCCACGATGTTTGCGTCGATTGGATAGAGGCATCAGGTACATGTAAAGGTGCTGATTCTCTGTGAGTGTGCGAAAGGTCAAAAGCAAAACATCGCGGAGGAGTCGGTAGCGGATGGAGAAGAGGCTGCTCAACTGCAGCCGTTCTTCGTAGGACATGCTTAAACTTTTCATAAGCTTTGTTGCTCGCCGTTGTGGCTGTTCGAGGGCGTTAATGTCTTGTTAGAGCCACAGATGCCACGTACTGACTGCATATTCGAGCAGGGGGCGGATGTAAGCGGACAGTAGCTGTGTGAAGTCAAAGCGTCTATAAAGTCTCCTCAGAAGAAAAACACTGTGGTTTGTGGTTCTTGCAGCCTTGTCGCACTAACTGGAGCAGTCCATGTCTTGCTGTACGATGACGCCTAGTTCGCTTACCTTGTCTACATGGAGCAAACGTTCGTCCACTAATAGATAAGTGTAGCGAACAGAGTGTCGAATGGCCAGAATGTGACATTTTGTTGAGTTGAACGGTAAATTCGTTTCTAATGACCACTGGTAGAGAGGGTCGAGGTCACGTTGCAGGAGCTGATGATCTTCGAAGCTAGATATACGTCGCCAACTATTGAGGTCATGCCAGAAGAATGAAAATAAGCCCAATAAGATCATGCTGATATCATTGATAAATATAAGGAAGAACGTGGGTCCGAGTACGGATCCTTGCGGAACTCCAGTGATCAGCGAGAAACAGTCTGAATAGGCGTCTTTGACGCACAAACACGGTGTGCGATCTTATAGAAATCGTTGATTCCGTAGTGGTGTAGCTTTTGAATAAGAATGAGTATGCCACGTCGACTGCAAACCGGCAGTCAACGGCTTTTGTTCAATAGTCCCTGGCCAACAGGAGGTTGGATAAGCAGGAGTGTCGTGGCCGGAAACCATGCTGTTCATGAGCAACGATGTGATTTTCTTCAAGGTGGCGTGTGATGGTGTCCGCTATAATACATTCCATGACCTTTGAAATCATAAACAGCAAGGTCACCGGGCGGTAATTAGCTCGTAAGATGCGGTCGCCTCCTTTAAAGATCAGAGTGATAAAAACTTAATTCCAAGTTTGTGGGACTTTAGCTGAGTTGAGTGAACGCTGGAAATATAGTGCCAGATGGTTTATGATATATGAGCGACTGCATTCAAGGCTTTTGGGTGTATGTGATCTATATCCGGGAGCTATTCTGTCGCAGGTGGATCAATTTGTGATAAACGGCGTCGCGGCTGAAAATGATTGAGCTTAATGAAGGTACAGCAGACAGTGGTGTAAGTATGACTACGGACTGAAGGGCAGCACGGAAGATGGGGGCGTACTGCGCGCTCAAAGTGCTGGCGACTTCTTCACGTGATGTGGATAGACCCGAGGGTGTCTTGATCGAAGGGATACTTGTTTTTGCATTCCTATGAGCATGGATCTCCTCATATAGCACCTTAGGGTTGTCTAAAAGTCTCAAAGTTTGCTGTTGTTGATAAAGGAATTGATAATTATGTTCGAGAGATGGACACTGGTTTCACAATAATCGTAGAATTCCCAGTTCTCTGAGTTAGGAATCGAGAGAAAGTATACCATGCAAGATTCCGTAGTGCTATCACCGTTCTAATTCGGCTTCTAATCGTCGGTCAGTCGCGTTTTGTTAGTATTGCCTTTATCGTTGATGATAGGTCAAGTAATGTGTGCCATCTTATAACAAAATAATTCCAATCAGTATCAGGTTGCGCAGTATGAAGCAAGTACCACGTGTTCCTGGCACTTAGCTCACGCAGTAGCGTGTATTTCGTAATCCTCTTACTAGTGGCGTCCGGTATCCCAACATAGTAAGTGTAGCAAAGGTAGTCAAGTGTCAGCAAGTCATGATCAGCATGACCCGATGGTGGTTCGATTAACATGTTTTCGACCATCAGTTCTTCATTGGTGAGTAACAGATCGAGGGTGGACGGAACCTGGTGGCCGCAGAATCGTGTCGGTTCGTTGACATCGCTGTACAGTGGATGGGTAGCAATCAATTCTGATAAGTCACGTCCAAACTGATGGCTGGGTAAGCCTGACGATACACCAGGAGAGTTAAAGTCTCCCATTATGAGGACATGTGTGAAGTGTTGCGAAAGTCCGAGTCGGATGGAAGCCAGCAAAGAAGAGTATCACTAGATTCCGCATTTGGAGGGCGGTAGATTATACCCAAAAAGGTTACGTCGTCGCGCTGCAAGGAAACTGTACACCACAAAGTGTCAGGAACAGATAGATCAGGGTCTTGGATCGCTTTAGAGCGTAGTGCTTGAATTCAATACAGTAGGACACCTCCACCATTAGTCTTACGATCAATGCGGAATGTTAGCATGTTTGGGAGCATTAGTTCAGTATCCAATATGTTTGGGATAAACCAGGTTTCTGTGGTGGCAATGAGATCAAAGTATTTGTCGAATGGAGCAGTTGTAATCCGGAGAATTTTGTCATGAATCCTCATGTGTTCGTGTAACAACATGACAGCGTATCGCGGTGGCGTTGGGCGTCGTGAGGTGTAACACCTAGCAAGCCCATCCGTAAGGGATTTTTCAATGTCTAATAGAAATAAAATTCGATTTAAATTATGTCAATATTTACGAATGGCAAGGATGCATGAAACAAATGGAGAACAGAATTGGAAGGTAATTATTGAAAAGTGGTGCGAATTGTAATAAAGTTGTCATAAAAATTGATTAATAAATTATATATGCATAAATTCATGTTTTTACGGAAAGGTTGGTTGGAAGATTAAAAAAAGGAACATAAACCTATCGGAATAAAAATATCTAAGAAATTGTGGGGGATGAGAGAAGGTGTGGTAAGTAGCATGGGGGTAGTGTACGTTGTGTGATACAAAACTCTTGAAGAATTGTCGAAGAATCGAACCAAAGGTTGTTCACCAGCCGGATTTTTGTTATCTGCGGGAGAGTGAATCGGATACGGAACAAATCTCAGGCGGATAGATTTAGAGCCAGTTTGAGTGATGGTTTGTTATTCGAGGACACTGGAATATAATGAAAGATATTCTCTTCACCAGCACTGTGAGAGTTTATCAAAGTAAAATAGTACATCATATTAAAAATGAACATTAAAAAACAATATTTTTCAGTTGCTTGCTTACAAAATTTATTATATCACCTTGGCTTATACTCAAATTATTCAGTGTGCCAGGCGATGGAAATTGAAGGAGGAATGAAATCAAAAAAGTATTCGCCAGTTGGGCTTTCATTTCATACAAGAGA
>JACCGJ010023801.1:0-10971 GCA_013407085.1 Atriophallophorus winterbourni | reverse complement strand
ACTGCCAAAAGGTAATTTTCTTTCTTCTCTGTTTGCAATCTCTGATGATCGCGGTGCTAGGCGCTGTAGTAGTAGGATAGTAGTAGGACAGCAACGCGCAATAATCGATGCTGGAAAAAAGAAAAGGCAGTTTCTCCTCACCAGCACGGTGAGAGGTCAGCTGATGGAGAATCAAGAATAAGAAGATGCTCTAAAATTGCTACAGTGAATAGCGAGCAAAATGGAGGACAACCTAAGCATGGTAATCATGGGATGTAATCAGAGAATAACTTACCTCAGTCACGGTCTAAACCCTGCTTGAAAGTTGAGACGGAACTACAGGAGATAAGTTCTTCAGGGAGCTTGTTCCAGAAGTTGACCACCCTGAAGCTGAAAAAGTTTTTTCTAGAATCTAGTCGACATCGTTCCTTAGCGAGCTTGAGTGCGTGTCCGCGAGTGCCCAGCTTAGGACTTAAGGTAAAGATGTCATCTGGATTAACGCCGCTTGAGCCCTTTAGGATCTTAAAGGTTTCAATCAAATCACCTCTCAAACGACGACGCTTAAGAGAGAAAAGACCCAGAGCCCAAAGGCGATCAGCATAACTTTTCCCACGCTGACCCTCAATCATGCGTGTTGCTAGTCGCTGGACGCTTTCAAGTCAAATGATATCCTTCTGGTAGTGAGGACACCACGCCTGGACACAATATTCCAAATGCGGCCTGACTAACGCCTTGTAAAGTGGCAGGAACACGTCGGGACTTCTGCTGGAAAGCACCGACTTCAACCGAAAGAGCACATTGCGTGCACGTTGCGCTGCAACAGCGCATCGGTCTTCCCATTTGAAGTCAGCTCTTACTAGAACACCCAAGTCCTTAACCCGCTGTGTGGCATCAACGCTAATAGGAGTACCTGACACCTGGACTGTGATCTTGTCGACCAGAGCAGACAAGAGTTGGCACTTATTGAGGTTCAGTGGGAGGTCTCAAAGTATGGACCAGTCAATGACCCGCTCGAGGTCGTGCAACAGAGTATCTTCATTCGTTGAACTAATGAACTTCACGTCATCCGCAAAAATGAAGCACGGGCACTCCAAGATAGGCGACAAGTCATCGATAAAAATCAGAAAGAGCAGCGGACCTAGCACAGACCCCTGAGGCACCCCACTTATCACCTCCGTTTGGATCGACAACGTAGATCCTACTCGTACTCTAGAGGTGCTACCTGTCAGGAATGATTTTATTCTAGCAAGTAAACTACCCCGTATGCCTTTTGCTGCCAGCTTAGTTTCTAAAAATCTGTGGCTGACGGAATCGAAAGCCTTGCTAAAATCTAGGTAGAGCGCTTTGACCGGCTTCCCTTCATCCAACCTTTTCGTAGCAATATTGAGGAAACTCAAGAGGTTAGTCAGACAAGACCTCCCTTTCAGGAATCCATGTTGAGCTACACTAAGTAGAGAATGCTGGCAGCTTTTGTCGCGTATAAGTCTTTCCAATACTTTCGAGACGATGCTGGTCAGGCTGACTGGTCTATAGTTACCAAGAATCGACCTGCAAACACCTTTGTGTATTGGTACTACTATGGCTTCTTTCCACTCACGAGGAACCATTGCCGAGTGCAAACATGAATTGAAGAGCTCACATAGTGGTTTTGCAAGCACTGGGGCGAGTTTTCTCAGCATAATTAAGTGGATGTGATCCGAACCCTCAGCCTTGTTAGCACGAACATGAATAAGAGCTCCATACACCTCCGCCTCATTAAAGGACAAATCATCTAGTGCAGGGACACCAGATGGAAAATTAAGCAACTCAGGCGGTGTGAGTAAAGAATTATCCCTTCGCTGAACGCTACTTAAAAACATTGAGAAGGCTGTCGCCTTAGCTAGGTCACTATTAGCTACTTGTCCATCCTCCAGTTTTAAGTCATCGATGTTTACCCTAGTTTTTCCTTTAGATTGCGCGTAACTGTAAAATCTTTTCGGGTTGGATTTAGCATCCCTGGCTAAGGATAACTCAAACTTCTGTTTGAGCACACGCTGCATTTTGACACAAGCGTTTCGGGCGGTTCTGTAACGGGCCCACGAACCAGAGGTGAGCGATAGCCTATATTGCCTCCATAAGCGATCACGTTTACGAATAGAACGACGAACGCTGGGAGACCACCAGGGTGGCCGCTGGTGCTTATTCACGCATTTCAGTGGAGCATGCAGGTCTTGTAGCCCGTTAAGAAATTTGCAAATTCTGCCCCAGTTTTCAGTTACACTAGAATCACTCGAGAACAGAAGGTAAGATTTGATGACTGTAAAAGTAGGCCCCAGTCGACACGAGGCATATATTCGGAATCCTAATATACTGATTTTTGGTAATGTGGAAGTGGATTTTGAAGAATGGATTCTGAGGTATTCCAGTTATATCCACATGCACTTTTGACTCCCAGACAACCACAGAAGAAAAAACACCGTGCGTAGACAAAGGGTGTATTGTAATTATTGAGTGAGTTGATTATTTACAAACGGAATTCGAAAGGTGAATATAGTTCACTGAGTTAACGAACATAAAATCGGTGAAATGTGAGTGAAAAATCAATATGACGTTATGGGCAATCGAAACGAAACGATAATCTTCAAGTTAACAAATTAAAATGATACAGAATATAAGACTGTGCAAATTACTATAATGTAAGCACGGGGTATGGTTTTTCGTTCTTGCTTCTTCTCACTACGTCTTTTGGGTGACTTCTACTGGCAAGGGAAGCTCTAGGTGTCGAGAACCACACTTAGATCGCTCATGGGTTCTGATCCCATTTTGTCAAATGATTCTGATCTAAACTACTTTGAACTTGCGTTTTGACAGGATCTCATTCGGTTGTAAGGTTTAATTTTTCATCTTACGCATGGATAGTGTGTTAGGATTACTCAATTCAAGCCTTCGTGACGTTTGCACCTTGAAGTCATATTCCGAGCACTTGATTCACCTGCTAGTGTGAAGAAATTTAGGATGAGGATGCGGCGAGAAATTAGCAAGTAAAACTATTACATCTGAAGTTCTAACACGCGAACATTAAGCCAGCTCTTTTTAACCTCGTACGAAAGTTGGCGCATACTATGCACCATCTTTGTACTCCACGTTTGTACCCACTCCAATGAATGACGTTCTTCTTTGGACTGTGGGTATGTTACGGGTAGCCGATATCTTACAGTGGACTAACTTGTGCAAAAAGTGTCTGAAACATACGCAAGATAATTACAGCAACAGAAAACCGAATGGCCATAAGCAAATTATTAGTGATGTGTGTTTTCCCTATCCACACAGAAACTTTATTTTTTGTCTGTTTCAAAGCATAGATATTTACCCGCATTTCACCCATTAATAAAAGCTCTCGCATTAGAATTCGAATAATCCGTAACCAGAATTCTCGATTGTTATTAACCACTGTCACATATCTAATAGTTCTATAACTTACAAAGTATTCCCATGCAAAATCATTGGAGCCTAGATGCATGACGAATAAAAGTTTCTTATTTATATACAACAAACAGCGATTCGTCCATTTGAAAGTATGCCTGGTCAAAAGAGCTGACAACAGATATTAGCACATCTGCGACCGTATTCTAGAAATAATTTAGAGGAAAAGAAACATTTTTATTGAGATAGTTTGGTGTCATTATCAATACAATCAATTAATGCTTTAGTATGTACTAAATAAAAAAGGAACGCAAACTCAATAAGTCCCATTCTGCTCAGCTGTAATATGAGCTTGGCGTACATCAAGCACTGCGCCCGAATGGTTTAGTTCAAGTTACGTACAGCCATCCTTTAACAAAGTCCCACAAGTACTTCGAGAGGTTAAAATACTCCAAAATCGAGTAATGTGTAGATAAAAATTGCTTACAGATTTGAAATATCATCCTAATTGTTTATGCATAATGGTAAATTAAGTATCATACCTGATATGACCAGGGGAGATGTAGTCATTTAACGACAAAATAACAACAGCAATTTGCTCAAAACGGTTTGAAACAATTAACAATGTAGAATTCCATATTTAAGATCAATCTTCCTATTCTACAAAAATGAGAATTACGTATCCATTCTGTTGTTACACCCAGACATAAATCTGGCTCGAAACAAAATGTATCAAATTATCACCCGATTAATCACACAGCATTTATTTGTAGATAATTTGAGAAATAGTAAGAAAGTTATTTTACAACATCAATCACAAACATCTTCACTAGAGCTCAACACGAATACTTGAATAAAAGAAGTTGCATTCAGAATTCATTAAAACAGAAGACTGGAGCAGATTCCTCCTCTTTAGTGATTTCACAACAGTAACTTTAACATTTAATTCAAAAATTAAAGGTTTAAATTTGAAGGAGTCCTACAAGATCTTTGGGCGCACAAAATTAACGAAAACCCAGTAAATAGAAAAGAAAATATTGGAGCTACATTCCTTTGCCGTGGAAACGCTTGATGTGATCACTCTTCTTGGTTCTGATGAAATATTAAGAAGTCACATATATGCTTTAGACAACACACTTAGAACAGATGAAAACAAAGACCTCATAAGTCGGGATAAGCTGAAATCACTAAGTAAGCTTCTCAAGATAAGATCATCCAACTCACCTAGCAACATAGATTTGATTATCAAATATTTTAATACATCCTTAGCTGAAACAATCATAAGTTACCCTGATGCTAATTTTAAAGAATTCCTTCTATACATTAACTCTACCTACAACAAGTCAAACTACATTTATACAATGTAATGAATTGTATTGTATTGTATTGAATGAAACAGCCAACCCAAGAATAGAAGTGACAATAAACCACACTCAGTATTCGAATTACACAGTATGTATTAATTTATGTAAGTTTAACAACGAGAATTTGGATAACACTATTATTGATTATTATTGATTGAATATTATTGATTGTTATTTGAACAGTCACCACATCCACCGCAGTTCCCAATCGTCCTCGGATTTGTGTAATCTTGAATAGGTTTGTTTCTCAGTCTTTCCAATCGTCTGACAAGTTCACTTGATTGAGTATTTTTGGAAGAATCTAAAGATGTTGTGTTATGATTGTTAACTCAACCATTATTAAAACGCAACTGACTTGAATCCTGGAAGATGATTTGATCTGCTTGACGCTTGTGCACAGTCCCGTCTTCCAGATCAAGTATTTCGACCATAGTTCTTTCGATCTCGTTTAATACAACACCGTTACTTGGACGGTAATCATTTTCACGATAATATGATACTTTAGCGGATCCAAGTTTCAACAGATTTGATCTCAAGGATCGAGATTTCGATAACATGGATGGTATATTTCTTGTAGTTGAATGTTTACTATTACGATATTGAAGCAGGAAGTTGTCGATAAAACGATCAAGTTCATTAAATGTTGTTTTGAGAACAAGAGGAAATAACACGTTTTAGCTTACCTACAAAGTTTCCGGCTAATCTATTCGACTGTGGATGTCTGGGTGCAGTAAACAAATGTGGGCAACTAAGTGAATGTAGCCACTGAGTAACACATGGAGCAGAGAAATGGCTTCCGTTATCACTCACAACAGCTATAGGCACACGTTCACGACTGAAAAACTTTCGTAATGCAAGCATTGTAAAACCAGAATTGGGTTTAGTAGTAAGAAATATATCTGGCCATTTTGAATACGAATCAATGATCACAAGAGCATAGTATTTTTTTAGAAATGGTCCGCAGTAATCCATATGAATACGTTACCATGCTTTACAAGCTGATGGCCATGGAGTCCATTTGGATGGCTGACGGAATAATTTGTGTTCACAGGAATGACACATAGAACCAGTTCTACGTATATCAGTATCAATCTCAGGCCACCAGCATAATTGTCTGGCCAACGATTTTATTTTTTCGATGCCTAAGATTTCCGAATGCAAATCATCAAGTTTTTGTTTGCGAAGTGATGGAGGAATAACAATACGATCATTTACACACAACAGACCTTTAGGTGTTAGATATAATTCATCAGACGTTGATATTGAGCTGGATATTTTTTCTTATATGTGGCTGACCAACCTTGTTTAACAGCAGCCATTATCGGACCGGAATATTTCTTTGTTTCAAATCTTAAATCTGAACGGGATACACACAGCGGTTGAACCAACAAGCAGTCTTCACTGCTGGTCTCTTATTATACGTCACAGCATTGCGGGATAAGGAATCTACACGCGAAATTTTTTTGCATTGTGATGTTCAATGGTGTAATTATATGCACCAAGAGCTATGCTCCATCTCTGAACCATTGCTGCAGTAGATTTTGCCAATTAAGATTGTAAATAAATTTCAATGCTTCATGATCAGTTACTATAGTGAATTCGTGATCAAATAAATACTTGTGTAGGCTCATGACAGCCCAGTAAACAGCAAGCGTTTCTCAATGAGTCTGAGCATAACTTTGTTCTGCTTTACTTAGTCGACGTGAAATACACAACACCGGATAGACATTTCGCTTTTAAACAGCATCAACTTCATGAGAAGAAGCATCTGTGATTAAAACAGAACGCAAATTTGGTGTGAACGGCTTGAGTACAGCACTGGATTGTAATATGGATGAAATATCCCGAAGTGTCTTTTCATGTTTGGAAGTCCACTTGAACGTTGTAGCATTCAGTGATGTAAACAATGAATTAGCAACTGTTGCAAAATTTGGGATGAATTAACAAAAATATTGCAGCACTCTCATTACTGATCGGAGCTCACTAAAAGAATTTGGCGATTTAATTTCAACGAGAGGTATAAGACGATTTTGTTCTGGACGGTGTCCATTAGACGATACACGGTTTTTGGAGCAATCAATCTCATCAACATAAACGGTGAATTTATCCGGATTTAATTTCACGTTATAATGTTTAAAACGTGAGAGTAAAGCTAATGAACGTTGATCGTGAACAAGATTTTCGGGTGCATGAATAATAATGTCGTCTTGATAGACTTTGACACCAGGGAGACCATCAAGAATATTGTTCATCACATCCTAAAATACAGCTGGTGAAACAGATTTTCCAAACGGAAGAAACTTATAACGATATAATCCAAATGGCATGTTAATGTTTGTAGCTTCACTAGATGCTCCATCAAGTGGTATCTGTAAGTAGGCATCCTTCAGATCGATTTTGGAGAAAACATATGAACAATATGAACGAGATAATATAGCTTCTGGTTCCTCAGTCGTACAACTCCGTTTCATTAATCGAGGATTCAGTGTCACTCTGTAATCTCCACAAACACGGGTCGTTTGTCCATCACTTTTCAGAGATGTAACTATTGGCGTGGCCCATTTGGAGGCTGTCACTGGAACAAGAATTCCACGTTCACACAAAGAATCAAGCACTTTTCGAACAGCTTCCCTAAAACAAATATGCAATCAGGCGACGTTTCACAAATATAGGACCACCAGTTATTTTTAAATTAACAGGTTTCATGTTCATACCATCGGAATGCGATGCACACTGATGAATTAAATATTTTATTGAATGAGATTCAAATGTTGATAATGAACTTGTGGACAAAAAGAAAAAGTCAATATTGAGTAATTTCAGCGAATTTTAGGCCAAGAAAACCTGGACTAGATTTCGCGACAATGAATGAACACTCAACTGGTTTTGTAGTACCATATCTGAGCAAACTCTGACAACAGGTACAGAATGCCCGGTTACGCCGTGAATCGAAATGTCAGATTAATAGATATGAGCATCAGGGGCAAAATGTTTTAAGTCATTCAATAAAATCAATGATTCCACACTTCCTGTATCAAGTATAAATTAATTGGAACCATAACTACTGAATATACGTTTACGAATATGAGACAATATGGATGGTAACACTGATAAAAATACTGAGCTGATTTGATTTCCAACATTGACGACTTTTGTATCATTATTATGCACAAAACATGTCTTAGAAAATCGACAAACCGACTGAATATGTCCAAGCTTACCACATTAAAAACATTTAGCATTACGAAATGGACAAGTAAACCGAGAATGCAACTTGCAACAAGATGCATATTTTCCAAATTTCTGATTGTCAAAATTAGAATTGCTTTTGCCGAATTCGCTTATTCTGTCTGGTTTGACATCAGAATCACTTTGCCGCTGTGGTTGGTTATCTGAATGAAGTTCCAAACAAAACAGATTGAATGTCAGCAATAATTTGACTATTAGTTTCTTTTTGAACATCTTCAGAATGTGCACATATTCTCTTAACATTATCAAAATTTGGATTGTTTAACATCAATAACTGACGATTTGAATCGAGTTCATTGACACCAGCGATTAAACGATCTCGTAAATTATCATTTATCTTATCTTCAAAAGCACAACGTTGAGCTTGTGTTTGCAATTCCGAAGTAAATTGACGAATAGATTTGTTTTCGTGTAGTTGCGTTGTATTGGAGCGAGCACGTTCAGCAATTTCGAAAATTTTCGGAGTGACATGAACTAGTAACATTGATTTCAATTCATTGAAAGTCTTATTGGCAGCGGAAATAGGAAATGATAAATTTTTCAGCAGAGCATGAGTATCTTCTCCTGATAAAGTAAGAAAATGTGCAGTAATAATTGAATGGGGCATTTCACCCTTGGTAAGACACCAAATTTCAAAAAATTCCAGATAATCTTCAATTTCTCTGGGGGTTCCATAAATGTTGAGAGATCCGAAATTTTCAGGAAACAACAGAGCTGATCGCGACGCCAATTTTAATGAATTGCATTGTATTGAATTGAATGAAACAACCAACCAAAAAATGGAAGTTAGAATAAACCTCACTCAGTATTTGAATTACACGGTATGTATCAATTTGTGTGAGTTTAACAATGAGAATTTGAATAACAGTATTATTGATTATGATTGATTGAATATTATTGATTGTTATTTGAACAGTCTCCACATACAACCAGTCAACTACCCCCGTCTGGTCACTGAATATTTCAGGTATAAACCGGAGTGACATAATTAAATTCTGACAGCAAGCAACTGTCAGTATTGAACCTAGCATACATTCAGAAATGTGCAAAATGGGTGACAAAAACTTCCATCTTCTTTTGCTGATATTATTCAATGCATCTATCGAATCTGGTGCCTTTCAGTCGAAATAGAAAAACTGATTTATTATACCCAGATACAAATTTGGCTCGAAACACTTAGTCACGAACTAAGGACCGATAAACTATGAAGGTTCTTATCGAGATAATTTAAAAAACATTGGAAAAGATTATTATATATATATATTATATATAATCCTTTATAATGCAAGCGATTGGATATGTTTGGGCGGATTCGTGTATACATAATGCAAAACATTTAAGTTGCATCGTTACAGCAGTTTGTGGTAACGTTTCACTTCTGACACAGAATCGTTGTCAAATAAGAGTGCTATCAGGATAGGGAAGATGATTATGTAGAGTTTAACCCACTACCAGTGATTTGACATTCCTGCGTTCATCAAGAACGCATTTGACATTACAGCACGCCTAAAGTCAATAACAATTAATGATGCTAGTTTTTCAGATCGCACGAACTGGAGCGTCCAGGAAATTATCAACGGTGTATTGATCTGCTCAAGCATGAAACATTGAGAAATTATGTAGAAAAAAACAAGTGTTGTTAAAGAGTTCACCAATATCTCTAGTACTTGCGAACATGTATCTGAAGAATTCGAGAACAAAGCCTCCAACAATGAAGTATTCATGTCAAAATTATGTTGGCACTATGTTGATGACACATTTGTTATCATAAAGCAAGATCACTTTGAGCCCTTCCTCAACTAATAAAATATAATAGATTCATGTATGACGGTTACAAAGGAAGTTAAATCTTCAACAGGCACATTTGCAGTTTTGAACTGTTTAGCACAAAAAGTAGACGGGAAAATAAAAGCTTTTGTCTATCGGAAACATATCGATACAGATGCTGAACTTCGGTACACTTCCGCTCATCCAAGACAGGTCTTCAAGTCCACAGCTCGTTTCATTTTCCATAAGATAGAACACCTGTGCAGCGACGAATGAGAACGGAAACTGGCGCACCGTGAAGCGAGCCAAAGGTTCATAGACCACGGTTATCCTGAACGTTTTGTGAAACGCTAATTGATGCAGGTAAAATATCCGTCTAAAAATTAGGAGAAAAATTGTCGAGATACAGTTTGTATGTAAAATGCAAATCTGAACCAGGCGGCCATATGCAAAACTTATAAGAAAGGGAAAACTATCTGTTCGGTTCTGATGCACCTCAAGAATAAGAAACATTTATCTTGATTTACCAACAGCATCTACAGAATCAACTGTGAGGACTGTTCGGGTATTTACATTGGGCAGATTTCCAGAGCAATTCACACTAGAATCGAAGAACACCGAAAGCGTGTCCGGAGACAGCCCCGGGGTACGAGGGAATAGCAATCCGTCATTTGTGATTCCGCCTTAGCAGAGCACGTTTTAGATTCGGGCCACAGCATCGATCTAGACAACATGGACATATTGAGACGCGTTATTAAACCGTATAGCGAACGCACACATGAGAAGGCGATCGAAAAAGCCAAGGCGGTCAATAAGGTGGATGAGGCAAAATATATACAATCTGGCACTCGGCTCTGATGCGAAGGTAAGTAGTTGTTACTCATGTTATACCCACTCGTAAATTACATTTTTGTTTTCTCATCAAAAATTGCTTCACCTTAGCCCCGTTAGCTATGTACTCTTACGCATGTGGGCCGCGGTGTCAACTGACTTTGACCGTGTTCACTTGTATTAGATTGTTGGGGATAGATGCTAGGAGGAAAATCAACCACTGATCCTGGTGATTCCCACCAGACGTGACACAGCGTAGGCGTACTATAGGCTGTTTAGCGGTAAGGTTAAATCAGTGGTGGGGTGTTGACTACAACTTAATCATGTTCTCTGTCCTAACTATCACCCTTGGTCTGACGGAGCTTCTGTGTCCGAAGTG
>JACCGJ010023800.1:0-45677 GCA_013407085.1 Atriophallophorus winterbourni | reverse complement strand
TGCCACTGTTGGATAAAGCTAGACACATGTGATTGAACAGATTGATCGTGTGAGTATTATCCAACAGTGGCATACTAAACGATAAACATATATACCAGTCAAATGTTGACTTGCTGTAGTTGATTGACGTTAATTAACCGCAGAACGGCGAAAGCGTAATCGATCGGAATTACCGCGGGACGAACAAAGTAAACAAGCCATTCGTCCGATATGACGACCTGGAATGAATAATTAACATCACATAGTAATTTATTAACACGACAAAAATAACACAACGTGTTTAGAGAGATACCTTGCAGGAAGTTAGTCTTGTAGAATCCAAAACAAAACCAGGCAGTCGTTTAACTTTATATTATGATTGTATCAAATATTGTTTCAAATATCCGAAAATTAACCGAAACAAACGAGTTCACAGATTTTGAGTTTATTTCAAATGGTTTATCGTTATACATCTATGGATTTGACGGTTCACAATGATTTATAGTCTACTGTATGTTAAAGGTATAAATGAGGTGGATAGCTGTAATTATCTGGTCTTCTGGACGCCGATGCTACAGCTTTTTGTGATTGTGATTGCTTGATTGATCCCTTGTAAGTTCAAGGCTCACTGAACCTGATCTTACTGTCACCACCTGATGACGGGAAACAGCCAGAAACCGATAGTGGTGTGTAAGGGATGGGGATGTGAGCCCCACAATACATTGGTCAGATTATGTTATTTGGTGATTAGTTTTATATGAAATTGTTTATCAAACTGTGTATGTTTGTACAAAATCAAAACTTTGTAATCAAGCAAAATTTGCGCAGCCATAAATTGGAGGCGGACACATCAACTTTCAGGTTGAATGTGATTATACAGTTATTGAGCAAAGTAATTTGTTGCTCACATCCCCGCACTGACACACCATTACCGGTTTCTGGCTGTTTGCTGTCATCATTAGTAGGAGTCAGTAAGATTAGTTTCAGTGAGCCTTGAAACAGTAGATACATGGTAAACACTATCGCTATGTGATTCTGTGTTTGAACACCGTGGTTCGTTGTACGGACCCTGTGTAACAGTGGCATTCAAGTATAACTTTGTTTACCAGTTCCGACGAACAGCTGCACATAATTGGAGACTCAATTTAGCACAAGACTATCTGCACAGAAAAAAAGAACTGCATGATTTCATATCCATACATCCATTCATGTAATTCGTATCGTACTTGCTATATGCCTAGTATCGTAGCTGTGAAACCTCACGGTGCATTTTGAAAAGATGTGTTACTGTATTGCGGCTCAACTATTTTTCCTCTAATGTTTAATAATCTAATCTGACAGCGAAATTTCAGCTTGTATGTTTTGCAAATTATTCCTAGGGAATGAAATGTAAGGTAATATTGGTTAGCGAAGAAAAAACACTATCTTATTACTTGGGAATTAAACAGAAATGTCATCCAGTTAAGCCAATAAGGCAATAAGAAGCAGGAAAAATTAAGTTGAGACTTTTTCAGAAAATTTTGAACTCAGTGTTATTAGCGTTTATTGCGAATCGGTGTTTGGACTCATGGAATACAAAGCATTTTTCGTTGGTTCGGAAAAGTTTTTCAAGTCGCATGCTTGTAATTTATCAATAAAGCTTTATAAACCGGACTATTCAAAAGTTCTCACATATCGATCTAGGTTGCGCTGTGATGCGAAGATCTACTGTGGTACATCAACCAGTTAGTCGCGACCATTCATCACGTTAGACGGAAGATATTTCCTCACTTTCATGGATCTTTACCTCCGAGAATTCGTTCTATGTTAAAACCCATAACGGAACATTTTATTTGGAAAAAAGCAAGACCTCACTTGTAGAAACACAGCGGGATTCGTGTGACTAGAAAAATTCAGGAACATACTATATCTCAAATGCAGATGACATTTTTACCGTGCAAGTTTGATTTACGTGGTACCACCTACGTGAGCATGCTTTTAACTCAAAAATCAAAACCAGGCCGCAACACATGTATTGAACAAGAATAAACATCCTCACCCCATGGATCTATAAATATCACTCGACTGTGCAACCGAAAACTAATTCTGCCCTTTGATTCTTACCAGATTCGTAAACTGTTTATAGAACAGCATAATCCCGTTTTTGCTTGCTATATTGTTCGTATTTCTCATATTATTATGTGGTTTCCCCAAAGCTATATGCTTTTTAGACCATTGAAATGAAATGGAATTAGCGCAATAATATAACACTTTTTGCCAGATGCGCGATTCAAATGAATTCATCTCACTCTACAACATAAGGTGTTTCATGCACTGGCCACTCGCAGAACTGTTTCCGGAAACTTTTACTTAAATCAATGCAGGACCATGGATAACCTCACGCGATAATCACAACAGCTTGTCAGTCTCAATTTACTTCCAATATCTTTCGCAAAATCAACAAACTCCTAAGTGTCTCACATGTTAGCACTGCTGCACATCACTCAGCCGTCAGCGATCTTCGTGACGATTTCAGTGACAGCCGTAATCACAGCAAATGGATGGGCTAAGGAATAGTTTGAACCCCTCGCTGTTATTCTCGTAGCATTACGTAACACTTTGAAGGGATATCTCGGGTGGTGTCAAGTAGAACTCGTTTTTGGGAACACTCTTAAGTTGACTGTCAACTCGGAGCTAACTCGAATGCTTTTAGGTTAAATATCGACTTCTAATCATTACGATCAATGTGTATCTGTCAACAAGATCGCCCTTACCAATTATACAATGATCTTCATGCATTTTCATACTTCTTCTTTAGTATTGATTATGTGTGTAAGCCTCTTAAACCCACATACAAGTGTAACTATCTTTACCAATTTATTACTGTTTCAATGCTCACTGAACCAGATCTTACTGTCTCCACCTAACGACAACAATCAGCCAAAAACCGGTTGTGGTGTGTAAGCGATGGGGATGTGAACAGCTCATTATACTATTTTATTATTCTCAATTATTCCTCTTGAATCCATCTGCATGGATCCCCTGAAACCAGCATAAATAGACCAAGTCGGCACTTATTGAGTGATTAAGAAATCCCAATCTCTTTTCACAGCTACCCAGCCAATGGCAACTAAAACGTTCCGAATCTTCATGTTCAGCAAACCCGTCAGGACACGCCCTAGGCATAAAGTAACGGTTCACACAAACTTTGTGAAATTCACTCTGTGACACTCAAATCGGGCGCTCTGCAACTCTTGCTCAATTAGAAAATTACTCAGCACTTTTTGATTTTTTCCTTTTTTGAAAAGTTCGATAACTGTTATGATGAAGCAGTGGGTAATTTTATCTATCTATTGTGCAAACAGCAAGAAACCGGTCACAGAGTTTTAGTGTTTAATGGTAATGAGAGCAGATTAGGATTCATTGCCCTGTTTGTGTTCATATTCATTTCTAGTATTATGCTTTTTGCATTTGGACCGTAAATATCAACGGCATACTAACAGTTAACCGCATAATTTAGCTCTCTGGATAGCATTCCCAAATGAAATTGGGATTATGGAAATATTTTACGTATGTGTGTATAACCGTCACACAATGAATTCCCTTAATGGTGAGTTAGATTCTTATTATCTTTTCATCATAAAATTTTATGTTATAGATTTTAACCTATGGGCCATATGCAGCCTTGAATAATCTGACTACCTCACTTCAAAACATATTTCCATCTGAGAGCTGTGATTAAAATGAACAACCTAATGTTTCTCCATATGTACACTGGGATAAACTGAAACCAATTGTTTCATCTGTCACACTCCACAAACGTTTTGTGCTGTGTGCGATAATTCGTTAAACCTCGGGCATAAGTAATCACACTCAATGATGACAAGGTGATGTTACCCCTTTCTCACTACATTACGCAGACAAAAAATAGGATTTATCGCAATGGTATCTAGGATGGGCAAGTAATTCCCATGTCACTGGGGGTGCTAACTTGAAGAAGTTACTATCATTCTCAAGCATTTGCTGCCAGGAATTTCTATGATAATTCGCGTTTTATTTTACAAAGCGTACAAACATTTTGATAGCTCTAGTACCGAATGTGCCTTAGCAGTCTATAATACAGCAGTGCACCCATAACTATAACATGGGTTCATTAAATTCCTCTCAACTGGGCTGAATG
This sequence comes from Atriophallophorus winterbourni, assembly GCA_013407085.1. Classification (NCBI taxonomy): domain Eukaryota; kingdom Metazoa; phylum Platyhelminthes; class Trematoda; order Plagiorchiida; family Microphallidae; genus Atriophallophorus; species Atriophallophorus winterbourni. The sequence goes on along the minus strand of JACCGJ010023800.1, from coordinate 41,539 downwards.
TAGCCTCTCTAATAAATGATCAATACTATTCAGGGTCATCTGTTTTGATTGTTGCATTATTGTTTACATAGTGTAAAAACGAATGTGTGTACAGTTTGATCATATTCAGCGTAATTAGTGCACACAGCTGTCTGGCATCCGCTTCTTCACACGAATTCTTCTTAAAGTCAACGAGTTCCATGTTTTGTGAAAACTGCTGCCTATTGTCAGTCCAAATGTCGCGTATTTGATTTTACCACCGCGCGGATATATTTGAATTGAATTGTATATCTGAATCAAAATGCGAAGCAAAATTTTCAAAGTAAGACTGAAAGACAGATTAATTGCCTGTTACCTACTGTGGTGAAGAATGTTTGGCAGAAAACGGACATTTAATTTGTTCATGTATTCTGAGGGAGCTACATTTATCAATTACGTGTTTACTATCTTAATTTTCTTTTTTACAATATCAGGTTCCACAGCGTAAAAAAGTTTATAATCAATGCTCAATGAAATAGGCCAAGCGGTGTATGGCAACAGGATCACAGTTATCAATGCCGATCGTTGTTGAGTATGCAGTATTTTATCAAGAAAACATTCCTGTTAGACGGTGTTATTTACACGTCTATCATTCTGATGAATCTTCTGTTTATTTACGCATTTTTATTCGGCATTATATGAAGCGATCGAAATCGTTTCCGAAGTCAATGACGACCTGGTACGAGAAGTGTTTTGTTCCAGGCATTTTGCACAAACCCGTTTGTTATTTCATATGGTTAAGATATTTTAGCATCATGTGAGACTACATTGAAATTCCTAATTTGCAAACTGTCACAGCTAACATATTTTGGTGCTCTCATCCCCATCCCGTATGTGAGCACCAAAATATATTGGTCGTTTATAAGCGCCTTGAGTGCTTGACTAAGAATCACTTTGTGATTCTGTGTAAGAACCCTATTTAACAGTGGCTTACAATTATATGTTTTGTTTACCACTATACCACTGTTTCAAGGCTCACTAAACCTGATCTTACTGTCTACACATGATGATGGCAAACAGCCAGAAACCGGTAGTGGTGTGTAAGGGATGGGGATGTGAGCACCACAATACATTGGTCTTTTATATGCGTCTTGAGCGGTTGACCAAGAATCACTTTGTGATTTTGTGTTTGAACATCCTGGTTCTTTGTAAGAACCCTATACATTAATGGCATAGAAGTATACCTTTTGTTTTTCACAGCTAACATTTATCTTATCATGTAGTTTCCTTGTGTAATTGCCGAGCATGCTGGAGTCAAAGATGTAGGTATTTTTTCTAAAATATATCCTCATTTCGTACGCGTTTGATAAACGAAACCCTAGCAAAGCATACATTCACAAGTGGCAACATTTAGTTGATTTCACGTTACAATTTTTTGGTGTTTCTCATACATGATTGTGACTACTACGGTAGCTCATAAACTGGAATCTTTACACCACCTATTGGATGCCGCTAGACGCCTTACTATCGCACACTCAAGTTTTACTTTCGATTGTTTATGGGGCCGTGAAGTTCTCGTTTATCTGACAAACAAATTTTTGACACATATTCTTTAGAATTCATTTTATGATTATTTTCCCCTATAACCCATTTGAAACCATAACTTTCTGGTGTATTCCGCAGTTATGTGGATAAAAACTCTGATTCTATTTTCATTTTTAGCGCACATCCATCAGTAATAGTTTTTCTTGATCAAAAATACCTAATCCACATCGGTTGACATACATTATTTCACATAAATTGGGCAATCTTTTCTTGGATACATGGCCTGGCATTATAATCTTTCAAAATTCAACACATTTCATTTACAAAAAAACCGTTTAATAAAAGGTTGTTTGGTCTCTTTTCTAATAAAACAATTAGGAAAGCTTTACAATAATCAGACATAGGGATTTATGGTTAAAAAAGCATTTAAATTTATAAAAACCACGCGATCAATTGATACATACAAATATCTATGAGTTTAAAGATTTTGAATAGGTCCTCATGACTGGGATAACACAAAAAAATTATCTGTCAATAGGTGAGAGGCAATATCAGGGTTAGCTCACATAAAATAGTCAACGTTTGATTTGAATATAGCTAAACAAGTGGAGTTTACCAAATTGGCAGGTAGGGAATTCCAGACAACACATAAGCACACCGAATAATTATACCTGGGTCAGTTCTGGTGTTATTTCGAACATTCAACCATGACCTCAAATGTTGCTTGCAGTTCGAGGTTGGAATTAGTTATCCAGGGGTTGGAAAACAGTATTAAGTACTTTGAATTCAAGGATCAGGTCGCCTCGAATTCTTTTTTGTAACAGATTCCTTCAGCTCAATCATCTGGGGCGCTCAACGTATGAGATATTTCGATGATTAAGACGATCAATATATCCACCATCGCATATATCCACCTTAGCGAGCGAGAGGTGCGCTTGTATACAGCTTCATATTAAGGAAAATTTTCAAACTGCTTCAGATCCTTACAACTATGTCCTTTTTTCTGTTGTGTAACACAAAATCTTTGGGCTCCGAGCTTGTGCGGGTAAGAAACACAGGGATTGTGGCCGATCTGCATGATTGCGAACTTCTGAATAATCAATGACTTTGTGTTTCGGACGACCAGACAAGCAATGCATTCTGGTCGTTTTGCAGCAGAGTCATCGATGCTGTCCTTTCGCTTGTATATTGTTACGCCATCGGTGAACAGAACCATCTTGCCGTCATTTGATGTTGGTAAATCGTTCAGGTATATCAGCAAGAGTATTGGACAAAGCGCCGATCCTTTCGGAAGAAAACTAGTGCCATCGATTTGATAAGACAATAGGTCATCCGTACCAACGGTGATGTATTAGTTGCTAAGGTAGCTTCGTATTCATTTTTATAGATATTCCACAATACGATTATTCTGTAGATAGTTCAAGAGTAAATTATGATCGACTCTGTCGGTCTGTCTCCACAACACTCGTCCATTCCTTCAAGCATGTCAGCAATTTAGTTAGACTAGAACGATTCTATAAGGTCACTAGACCATATTTTTCTCTAAATTTGACGAGAAAAAGACCGGAAATGAAACTTTCGATGCTTCTTATCCTTGAAAATCATATTTTGCTGAAACGGGATGCGAACGATAGAAAATGCAAGGGACATTATTTTACGCATACTGCATGATTGGAACGACTTTTAAATACAATCATATCCAAATCCGTATAACAGAATTCATCAAATCTTTATATTCAAGCTAACTTTCATGCAACGTTCATTATATGTGGTATATTATTTTCTTTCTGGCTTTACATAGTGTTAAAATCTTTTGTTTGATTAGAATGCATCATTTCGATCGCCCTTGACTTAACTATTCACTAGGGCCAAATGAATTTGTCAATTAAGGGATGTCGCCCGGGGATTGAAATCGAATTAAATCGAGTGTTTATTCCAGTTCTTTTCGGTTTTTCGGTTCACACAGTTGGTAGTGATCTTATTGGTCTGTTTAAGTCGTTCATTCTCCAACTTTTCATTGGCTCATCAAATCGCGAACAGACAATAGCTAGATTGACCAGGTGCTTGTCCGCACTTCATCCTCGTGGATTAACGCTTTGGGTGAGTGATGAATCTGAATTGTTGTAGAAGGCATGATTTCCCAATACTGTTTACTAACACTGGGCATCAGTATTTCGCTCGCATCCGGTTCGGAAAATCGATGAGTTATTGATTGTGTTACTCTCAAGGCTAATGAGTAAACAATGCTTCGTTGTGTGAAACACAGACCAAGTCGTGAAGAGCGTCAAAGATCCGAGTCCCCAGGCCTGTTTCGTGCAAGACATGGTACACGTCATGCTCGATCAGGTAGCACGACACAGCTTGATTCAGAACCCCACCCTGACAAATCGACCGTTAGCAAAAAGTCTGCCACTCTAGCGGGTCACACAGTTCGTCCAGAAAGTACCTCACGATCAAGCAGCAAATCAAAGTCCCCCAACGTATTCAATGTATCTCAATGGAGAACACTCTCACTCAGTTCGTTATTCTCATCTCACAAACGGCGGAAGCAAGATGAATCTGGTATGACAACATCGTCCGGTTTTGTCTCACCATCAGAACCACTTGCCAGTACGAGTGAATCGATAAGTGTCGTAAAAAGACCGAAATGTCTTCGAGTCACCGATGGTGGTTCTCATTCTCAACTTATATCCGATGACACTGGACAGTCCACGCCAACTGAAGTCAAGAAAAACATGCAAAGAGGACAATTCTCATTTGATACAGACGATGACAATCTGGAAAAACTGACGGAATTAGCTATAAAGGAAAACATTGAATGCTCAGAAGTACCTACACCCACACAATCCCATCACGAGGTTTGCTTATTTGCAACGGAGACAGAGAAAATTTCCGTTAAACCTGTTCTGGACCACACGGCTGACAAGCGTAGTCGATGTAAATTATTCAGGAAAAGGAGGGCAAAATCTCTCAGTCGGACAAGCGAAAACGAAGATACCGAATGCACCAAGGTGAGTTATATGAATCGGTTTCCAATAATTCAATAAAACACGACGTTAATCTGATTATTCAACGATTTTGTTCCCACAATGAGTGTAAAACAAATTTTTTTCGATATTAGCGACATGCCAAGGCTAGATTATTAAAAACCTGGAGCGAGCCACAAAGTCGATTCCTGCGTTGATCAGAAACGCGGGCAGTGTTGAAATTAGAATCCCCTTTTGAGTAGGGTTTAGATAGCTAACAATCTTCAAGTAGGCTATCAAACAATGAACGTGTATATGCGTTAAGATACGCCACCGGACAAATAGTTTCGCTCAATCTACGGTTTGGTTCATCCCTTTGATTTATTGAAAAGAAAACCCTCATGCGAACCTGAGGCTTTATTGATTGTCTATAACAGTGGCTTCATGGTTCAACTTCCGCTCTTTCAAAATACACAAAAGCTGCTTAAACCATACAAAAACCTTTGGTTTCTTTTTTGGCGGGAATTTAAAAAAATACTATTCTTTAACTCATTATTGTCACTATTCTATTTCTGAATGATTGTACCGATCGTCATAGGCATGTAGACGTTGCTGGAACAATTTGCCATCCAATCACCTGAACAAAAAAGAAATTTTCCAACGAAAAGTGGTAAATGTAACCGTTTTATCCAGGGATGAAATTGCGGAGCATTTGAATTTCAAATTGAAACCCAACAATGCCACTTTCGTCTACAATTTTTTATTCGAAGCAGTTAGCTTGATTTGCATAATTTTATGGGACGTGTCGTCTGCCTGCATACGATTCGATAATACTCATTGAGAGTGAATACGAACACATTGAATTAAATAAATAAAACTCAATTTCACTTCATTTTAAAGAAATGATATTATTTTTGTTAAATAAGATGCAATAGAATTATCATTGGTTCGAGCAAATCTAAAGCTTTATCAGACTCGATTTCACCGCACAAATTTGAGTGGTAAGCCATGAATCGATGCTAGTCGTACGTGCGAACCCCAGCTTCCTGTCTGATTCAAGCAAACTTTCACAATCCAGTACAAACCAGAATGCTGGTTATTTTTATGTAATGAATGATGGAATCCAAAGAAATATTGGTGAAAACTAACTTAAAACATCACCCATTGTCAGTAACATTCATAAAATGGCATGATGGTTCGAGCACATCTTTACTCCAGTGTCAACAGGGTTTTACTGCATGCCATTGAAATGGTTAAGCGTTTACCAACCATGGAACGTCTAGTTACTCCCCCTATTCTTGGTAAGCTATATAGAGCGATCGACGGTTTAACGGATTGGAACGCTTTTAGTGACGACGGATTCCTACAATCGGGACAGCTTTAATAATGCTATCTTATGGATTGCTACTTCAGTGCTTGCAGGAGTAAAGTACGTCACAAAAGATGCGAGACACCAAGGTCATCACGTGTTTTTTTAAGAATCAGATTCAACGAACGGCTATTGCTTAACATGGAAAGTCTTTTGGCGAGCAATCGACTTGAACAACAACAAAGTCATTGGTCATGGGACAGTATCGCTTCCCATCCTCACTGTTGAATACTGTGAGCTTCAAGTAATATATCGTTTCACTATCTTGGTTTAACAATTGTGAATAGCTTATTGCTTGATAGCGAGTTTGATTAAATAATTGGCAAGCAACTGCCATTTTGCTCCTTTTGTCTAAGTCAACCGCAAATTGACCGTGAATACGAAGATGATGGTATTTATTGCCTGCGCACTAAATACTATAATCTACGGTAGTGAAATCAGAACTATCCACGCAAGACTCTAACTAAAGATCAATGATCACCTTTCAGGAAAATCGATCGAATCTCGAACATACGTGCTTCAAGGATCATGTGCAAATTAAAAAATGATCTAATACATGGAATGATAAAATAAGTGAATCTGCATTATAGTAGACCTCTCTTGCAGTGCAAAATAGTTTGCGAAAGTGATATAAATGCTCTTGATATCAATCCTACTGCCATTGACAATTGTTGAAAGCATCTTTTCAAGCTAGAGAAGTGCAGATGCCGCTCTCGGCTGCTAAGCGTAGATCACACCGAGAGCTTGCTAATGTCAATGATTGTCTGAGTAATGATTAGCATTGTGAAAGCTACGGGAGAAATTATTCTTTTCATATCAAACTATTTAAGCATTTGAAACGCTGTGGACATGAAGTCGACATTGGTCGACATCGTCTGACTATCTCATTGGTCAAACACGTATTTAATTTAGATCTTTCGCGAATCTGATACGATGAACACCGAGCTGAAAACCGAAATAAATATTTCGTTAAACACCCGGAGTAAAAGTTCAGGACATTGTGCGTATTTGCATCTTTATTCTTAAAAATTCAATCCCACACGGAATAAAATGTACTATTAATTTCTGCGAGATAAACAGTGACAAAATGTCGCTGTTTTCCTAGTAGTTTTCCTTCATTAACATACATGTATTATTTATTGATTGTCGATTAATCATACGTCGATCACATGTAGTTTAACATGATTATTAATCGCTAATCACGAGGAACGATGTTTTCCTATAAATTGCCGATATCCGGAATAGTTTAGTGGTGGTATGTCAAAAAATACGCCATCGGTTAGGCTTGTCCACATTCCAAACTCTCACTCCCAGTCATATTCTTTAATTGCCAAGAGATAAATTCATATCACCCAGAGTTGAAAATGCCGGGACCCGATTAAGAAATTCACAATTTACAGCAAATTATAATTACAGAGTTGTTTTAGATTGTCCATAAGGTTTCGATTGAAAATAATCGATCAAAGTTCTGGAAAATCTCTTTGCTAGAGTACCCCTAACTCTTTCTCACTATTCATGGGTATCAGGTTGAGATGCAGTATGCATATACACATAGCATATTTGTCTGTATCGATGATTACTTCGGAAATTCAGGTTCCGTTTTGCAATTAATTTGCTTTCGATATCCAATGTAATGTCTTACACTTTAGTCACTATATAGTTTACGATATTTTATTTGAATATCTCTATATTTTGAGTTCGATTTTGATTAGTTTCGAAAGGGCAAAATCTAGAATGTGTTTTTTGAAGAAAATTTATTGGATAAATAACAAAAACATGCTAAACAAATTATTATGAGAAACGTGCTAGAGATGGCTGATTACTATATAACTAATTACATTTATCATCTGAAATTAAACCACTGGAATGATAAATAAACTGTAGAAAATGTATTGGCAAATGTTTGAGACTGAACGATAAGTTCTATCCATGAAAATAAAATTAAAAATCCATCGGTTTGAAGATCGAAGTCACTAAACGAGTAAAGAATTACAGACATTTTCAGATTAACTTAGTAGCTTTTTATCAGAAATTAATCTAAAACAGAGTCAAGAATGTAGTGAAACAAAAATTCGGATTGGCTTGAAAGTTACTGGATTCAACTTTTTCGTGAAGAAACATAGCTTCCTGTAGTATTTGACCATTGCAGATGTTTCCGGCTACAATCATCATAAAAACCATAGACACTTAAATGTGGTGTTGTTGTTGGTTCGTTCAGCAAATTTATTTAAAAAAGTGGAATTTATTGGATGATGGTCGCCCTAAACTTAGGTTTGCTTGACAGAAAATGAAAGATAATTTTAAGTGGGAATTCGTAACTATTTCAAGGGACTACGTGACCTAGATGGAATAAACAATCCAAGGGTAAACAAGGTCATACTTGAATGCCACTGTTGCATAGGGTTCGTACAACGAACCATGATGTTCAAACGTGGTTCGTTGTACGAACCCTATGCAACAGTGGCATTCAAGTATAATCTTGTTTACCATTTATCCACTGTTTCAAGGTTCACAGAACCTAATCTTACTGTCTCCACCTGATGACGGCAAACAGCCAGAAACCGGTAGTGGAGTGTAATTTCGGGGGATGTGAGCAACACATCACTTTGGTAACCCAAGGCTATGTTACAAAAATTAACACGTGGCAGTGCATCTAGGAAAAATAGCATCGAAACATGTCGTTATTCATGATTTTTCGTACACATCCTGACGCGTTTACTTACACTAAATTAAAATATTTGACCATCTTGAATTTTGTATCTTGAATTATACGGTGAATTTCAAATTTCTTTTATTCATTTGGGAAAAAACTTTACTGTACAACAACTTTATATTGATTTTTCTGGCTGAAACATCGTAGGGATTTGTTTACTTCAATGCATAATTTACAACAATGACTAAGCGAGCACTAGTTTCTGCTGAATCAGAGAACTTTCTCAGGCCAATCACTCAATAATATTCAGACAGGTTGTTTAAAAGTTTGTCGATAACTTCTTGAGTACTCGTTGACAGTATGTGACTTCAAGTGACGCCACTTATATTAATACCTGTATTTTTTTCTTTTTAGCACTCTATTTTAATCGTTTCGTGCATATCCATTATATCACACAACGAGAAACGGATACATTTGCACTAGTATGATACTGTTTTTCAGGGGTCGGTTACAATTGCTTACCTGACAATCACAATATGTTTTCACAGATGACGAGTGCAGAATAAACTGGAGTATATCATTACAAATATAAAATAAAATGTGTCATTTGGTGGAAGACTGGAATAAAAATTTCATAAACGTTAATTGAGCATCATCTGAAAAACGCTAGTTTTTAACGGCAATTTACAAGATTGACAATCACCTATAAGACAAACAATGTTTTAGTAATAAATTTTAACTAGTTTTTCAATTTAGAATACGATCCTTCCAAAATCCAGTACATAAATTAATCGATTTTGTTTATTTCTCAAAATTGGAATGAGAAAACCATCGAATCCATTGACAGCGGAATACGAACCTTATTCACTCAACTCAGACTGAATTTGTATGTTTAATGCAATACATAATGAGCCCGAGTTTAAATGAAAAATTATACACCCGTATTATATAATAGTTCACTCCGTAAACAAGAACTTACACTTTTTCTGACAAAAATAAAAATGATAAAGCTCTTTTTCGAAGAGGTTTATTTTATCATATCGTTCACAATATCTGTTCTGGCGTTAGCGAATTTTCAACTCACCTTTATACACAACGGAAGCAATACTAATAAAACATCAAGAATAATCAATACTTTTCTAAATTAGATCCGATTACTAATCTAATAAAAAAATTGTTAAATGAGTTGAAAGACTGAAGAAACTGAGAAACGAGCGGTGACGTTATATTTTCAGAATTTCATTTTCAACAACATTTAAATTTGAACTTTTTTAATAAATCTTGTTTTTGCTCCGTAATCAAATTAGGGTAAGAGGTGACAGTCAATAACTTAAAAAATAATAGACATGTTTACAAAACACGCTAACTTGCAAGCCAGTGTTTGATAAGACTTGCATCATCAATCTATCCATATGCACAGACATAAAATAATTTGTTAAACCCATGAGTTTGAATAAATAAAAAACTCGCGTTTGAATGCATCTCCATCACCCACACACACAGACCAGTTTCGCACTCTCTGAACTCAAGATGTATGAACAATGAGAGCAGGATTTGGATATCAATATAAGTTCTGAAGGTAATTCAACGGAGCAAGCACGTTAACCGTCTAAATAGACCACTGCGATTTGTGAGCTCTGCGAATTTTCACGATTGTAACCGTAATAAGTATTGACGATATTTTTTACTGGTAACACTTTTTGTAGTAAACCTCGAACATACCCTTACTGCTTTCAGTGGTTGGATGTTTGACTTTTACAAAGTTTACATGTCTCAATATTGTCGGTTGTACAATGTACTACTGTGTTTTACATGAATCAATCCAACATTTCACCATTCATGTTGTCAAATTTAAACTCTTACGAATATTTTGAATTTTGAGACAGACAGCCGAAAACTTGGTTTACAAATCAATCTTGTACTAATATTTTTTTAAATATATCGTTACTAATAGATTTATCTGGTAAAATAAACCTATTAGCAAGATAGCATATAGTATTGTACATTTTTATTTCAATTAAATAATTTGATATAAATTCTCGATTTTGATTGAGAATCTGTACACCTGTAATAACCATTGTATTATAAAAGTTTCTAAAAGTTTATTTTGTGTTATAATATTACTGTATTAATGGTGAAGCGTTTTTTAAACCTGCATTGAGCTACTTCGCCTTTCCAGGAAAAAAGATTAATACAATTAATTGAATTGCTCACATCTCCCGTGTGCATTCGATAACCGCTTCCTGATTGGTTATCATTGACAAGTGAAGGCAATAAAATTGGCTTCTGTGCTGATTGAAACAATGGATAAGTGGTAAAGACGGCTATATTTCAGAGCAACTTGTCTACAGGATTCGCACAAGGCCTAGCCGTGTTCAAATACGGAGTTACTAAATCACAGAAGTGTTCAGGACGCTTGCGATTGACTAAATTACCTTGATAGTTACATTTTTCGTAATTACACTTCACAATAGATTTCCGTTTGTTGCCGCTGTTACATTAAGAAATTAAGATTTAATTTGGCGTGGCCTGAAACCGTAGGGAATATAGTATACCAAATTATAATTTACAGCTAATTTGAAATTCTATCGTTAGCTTTAAACTTTCTTTCGCTTTTTAATCATTCTGGTATAGTGCATTCTAGCCTCAGTTTCAATAGCATTCTAATTTTCTCAGTCGAATAGGATGTTCATGCGTCCATTTAGTTTCAAAGTAACTCGAAATATAATTTGAGGTATGAGTGATGGAAATATTAATCACTAATAAATTCAACACATTGGTACGTTTTATGAACCCTCATACACTGCGACTTCCGAGTAATGATCAAAATATATCCTTGATATGAATTGAATTCATATCGTGTAGGTAGTGCCATAATACTTTGCTCAAAATTTATTCAAGGTTGATTTTAAATCTGAAACAGTTCTGAGATCTTGAATTCCTGTATTAATGAGACTATCAATACAGCGGGGTTTTTATTTTAATGTAAAACTCACTACACTTATCAATTTAAGATCTTATTTGATGGACAGTTTTCCAGGGATTAACCAAGATATACGAGTGAGCAAACATTTTTCAACTCATTAGTATTTTCTTTTTTCTCAAAGTTTGTATTTATCTATAGGCGTGTCCATCAACAAAAACTGTTTGAAATGTCCCCGCAATATTCAAGATCACAAGGCATAAACACTTTGATTGAGCTCAGAAAGTCTAACCAAATTTCTGCCGTTTAAATGTGATTTTTAGATTGGTAGTTATCGTTTTGCTCAGCAAGCCGTGAAAATTAAATTATTGGCGTGAGGGAAAAGTCGGCATGTTTTCGGACAGAACGATCATAGAGACCATTCGCACACACCACGTGACGCTCGCACCTGCTTCGGATTATCGGACGACTTCAGGTCACGTCTCAGGTCATGGGCTAATGAGTGGCAACTGGGGTCATCGGGTCATCGTGCGATTTTTGACGACGTAGTTCACTTCGTGCCGTTGTCTCGCTAGATGCGTTCAAATGAGTTTGACGAGGAGATGATTTGCGCCGTTTATTACTCTCCCCGTTCCTTTAAATGTGAGTTCATCCATCGGACATGGTACCGTCCGTTGCAGTAGTTTTTTTTAAAATGTTAATATTCTTTTAAATTTGGATATGGTGGGGATCTGGATTGCATACGATTTCGTAACTCTTCAATTGAGTGGTACTCAACCATCACATTCGCGGTGTCAGTGAGGCACCAGGTAATTGTCTTACCTTCCCAAACTATTGCACCAGAAAATATGGATTGATTTAGGCGGGATAAAAGAACAAGATGCAAAACATTGAAAATATATAATTTATGCTGCTTGAATAGGTACCAACTTTCAACATATTGATTTTGTTTTTTGTTTTAACTTGGTACAATGTTGGACTGCTTTCTCAACTTTACTATTCATATCAATAAGCAAATAAACATTTTTTATCTTCAATGGCCATCAGGATTTGTTATACGAGTGTATTTTCAAAACCGTTGCATAAATACTTCACGCTTGCACCTGGTTTGTTAAAACATTTTTGCTTACTTGACTGCATTGGCAGCACACAAATCACCTGCGCATTCTGCTTGACATGCGTGAAACATTCGAAAAACTTGTGTAAATACCAGATAGCTGTTTTCGCAATTAAGCTAAGCCATTGGCAACGTAATAAATATTCGTCTTTATCATGAACTTCCTGTCTCATTTATTTTGGCGATGTGTGTAAAGTATCGTTCGAAATCCGGACAATTACTAGCCGCACAGTAGCACGGCAAGAATTCGGACCGAGACTAATGACCTTTCACGGTGCCCTTGATTTGGACGAATGCGCTTCGATCACTCCACCCAAAAGTACATTCCATAGCACGTGACTTTTACCCAAACACCGCCACTGAAATTGTTTTCATCTCCTCTACGATGAAATTCTTTTGGATGTTTATGAGGCGTTCTAACTCATAAAACTGAATAACAGGAGTCATTTGTACACAAATATTCTAGTTTTGAATTAGAACTAAAAATTGCAATCTCACCACATATCTTTGAGTTCAGTTTATTTCACATTATACAATATGGTTCACAATTATTCACGATTCGAGTAAATCTATAGCTGTTGGTGCTTCATGGAATCCCGTTTTGTTTACGAATGATCTCCTTTTTGTGTATTGTTTTTTAAGCAAAAAATAATCACGTTGATTGTTGAGCACGCTGAAATACGAAGTACTGACAATCATCAGAGGGCGATAAATTTTATTTATTTATAACAACTTGCTCTGTGAAAATGCTGCAAACAAAGTCCATTACACGAGTAAGGTAGACATCATAACTGCGGTTGAGGATTTTCTGGTGTTGATTGTAAATTTCCGCACTGCAAAACTCAACCTTTAGTCCGTCAGTCATCAGGAATATCATGATTACCTCAGATCTCAACAGAATGATGATCAGTGTGATTGTATGTCCGTTTTTTATAATCTTTCACTCAAATGTGTAAGACCTGTGGTCGTTTGTTAGTGTGCGCTGAACACACACATGGAATGTTAGTTTCGGATATCAGTTTTCGTTGTAGAGAAGTTATTTTCCAATCGTTTTCATATCAAATTTCTTCGATAATATCAGATGATATATTCAAGAGATGCGTAGATCCATTCACCCAACAAATTATTTTGATCTATATCCTGTGAACTCAGAAAAAAACTTGAGTCACTCTTGTGCTTAACAATAAGCTTCAGAGTTTAAAACTCCTAGAATGACACTGAATATTAATAAATATTTCCCATCATTGCATTGGTCATTATGTCTGGAGCATATCGAAGTTTCCACAATCCTGGATAAACCTTAATTCAGCATCGGGTCATTAATTTTTTGACGAAATAAACAAGTGCAACACACACTTATCCTTGTTAATCATTATGCATGAATTGTTGAACAGCTTATTACAAAATTTCTACCAAAATGAAAAACTGATGATTTTTATTATTTCAAATAGCTGCATAATATTTTTGATTATTTATTTAATCATCTAGGCCAAACGTGTGATCTTCTAGTTATTTGTGCTAGATTTACATATGCTGGATCGTATTCCCCAAGAACTCAAATACCAATGCTTATAAAGATTGACTAAATTCATTTAAAATTTAGGCCTCTATTGTTGTGATGTATTCCTAAAATATAATTTCATATTAAAGCCGTAGAAAGTCCAACAATGTAAATTCACGGCAAAGTTATTCCTCGATATCGTCATTCACAACGAGCAACTAGATCATTGTAACCCCAAAATTAGTCAAATCTGGACCGACATACACTCGAGCGAATGTAATCTTAATCATCAAGTTTTGTGGACTAACTTTTGAAACGTTTACATAACAGGTGAACTAAAGCGCTGGTACACTATGTTTGTTACAATATAAATAGTCCTCCTATCCAATTAAATACAATTTTGCTCGCCCCCAATCGATGACAGCAACGCAGAGTTCGCGCCTTGCCCGAAGCAACGTCCTATCGGGTCGGATCACACCGATTTTCCCAATTTCCGGACGAAATGGCCGGGTAGACAGTTAAAATCGATTTCACCATGCGGCACATGGGGTCCTGACGATCACGTTTTCCCCACGCATGTTTCATTTTGTCTAACATGAGCTTATAGCGAAACGAATGAAGCTTAATAAAAAAACACAATCGTTGTGTAAACAAATACATGATTAAATGCTAGGATATTATTTATTTTACTATATATTCGGTCAGTAAAAAAAGAGTGAGATTTATTTACGAAATTAAAATTCCATCATAATTTTATCGAGAACAGATAATCTCACGACCGCTGTGTACATACGAATATGGGTTTCGTAAAGTTTTTGCACCATTTTTGTTCGTCAGTCAGTGACATATTACATTCTTGATACTAATCGTATACACTGAGTAAGGACCATTCGATAAATTGTCTCCGCTTTGTGTGACTAAATATTGTGAACAAGAAATAACGATATAGTTCAACCACAACTTACTGAATATTCTTGTCCATACATATCTTAGAATTATGTATACGTGTTTGGGGTAACCGCAAGTTGACTGTAAAGACAAAGATGATGGTATAAAGCGCGTGCGTACTAAATGCTTTACTGTACGGCATTGAAACCTAAAACAGGAACGGAAACTGAATGCTTTCCATCTATGTAGGATCCTTCGTATATTGAACATATCGTGGATGGACAAAGTGATTAACGCTGAAGTACTTTCAAAAGCTGGTCTACATAGCATGTTCACCATACTAGGACAGCGACATCTGCTGTGGCTTCGCCACGTCTACAGAATAGAAAATGGTCGTATTCCGGAAGATCTACTCTATCGTGAGTTGAACTCAGGATGTCGACCATTTGGCGGACCGCAATTGCGGTACAAGGACGTGTGCAAAATATATATGAAAGATTTCAGCATAGGCCAAACGAGTTGGGAAGGACTTGCTCTTGACCGTTCACTTTGGAGGCACTGTGCAAAGCTTCCAATTCAATTTGTTTAAGAGTAAATCCAGATCCTAGCTACTGAACGCGATCACGCCACCGGCGTGCAACTGGCGTGGATCGACCGAGTTCTACTCAGCTGTGAGCGCCGTGGGAGAGGTATTCTCTCACGAATCGGACTGTTGATAGTCATTCTAAAAGCTGCGGAGCATGAAACAGTCATGCGCTTGTGATGTACATTCATGGTCAACATTGACCGAAGGAAGCGAACAACATGGACACCGTAGATTGAACGGGTTGGTCGTGTCAACCTTATCCAGCAGTGTTTTACAACTTCCTTAAGATTATTGGAAATTTCTAATTAAACGTGTAAATGTAATTAAGGTGTTAAATTATGTTAAATCTCTACTTTATCATACGATACAATTACTCAAATTGATGTTTCCTCTTTTTGATTAAAAATCTTCGAAACATTTATTTACCTGAGGTAAATTAAGAAAGATAGCTTGATGTGTGTTATATACATATATGACGTTAAGAAGTATATAAAATACACAAACCGTTTTTGTTAACAGACACTGTTTACGATTTTCGAAATATGTTTTATCTCGACCGCGATAATTTCGACGATGAGGACAAGCTTAATTGAGAAATTCGGACCAATTTTGGGATAAATTCAGATCGATCGCTTTTGAAGTAGTTGCTGTAATTAATAATATTCAATGATGAATTATTTAGTTTCGGTCACGTAATCATCTGTCGCATCTAATCAAACACAAAATTTCACAATGATATAGCAATACGGATAAAATAGTAGTGTGATAATAGCTACTTCACTGAAATTAATCATACATGAAGAAGAGAATTCCGAAACGCGCGAACATATCAATATATCAAAATACATATTCATGCAAATGACTTATTCAAGTGTCGGTAAAATGCATCGTAAATTGTAGCAAATTAAAGGACACTTAACAAAATAACATCCGAATAGATGATCTTTGTATCATATAAAGGACACTCAATAAATCATCGGTGCTCACAGGATATTAAAAAGCTTATTGGCATAAATTATTCAACAACGTTTTGAAATTCAATACCGATAATTCCATTTTGTACGTTATATTTTTCAACTCCAAAGCTATATTAATATGGCGTTGTGTGATTTTGTTTTCCAGTCTCCAGTTATTGATTACTATCGTAAACCCATTATATAATTATTATATCTATTAATATCCAGTCAAAAACTCGAGCTTAATTTGATTAAGTTTGGTGCGTAGACGTAACCTTTGGTTAAGACGCTTAGTCTGTTAAAAAAAATAAACTACAAGTGTTCATTTTGTTTTGGGGATATTCAGAGTTCGTGAACTAACTGATATGAAATATCTCAAAACATTCAGGAACTTTCATAAATCTCTTCTATCTCGAACGAAAGCAGTCATTAAACATTTGGATCGCAATAATATTGATGAAACGATGCCATGTCGGTGAGATGTTTTCGAATTTATTTGTGAATATAGGATAATGATTTCCGGTAGAACATAGAAGCGGTTGATTGTACAAATGCATTTCCATCACACAAAGCCCCAGACCGCTTTCTTGCTGCTTGCGCCCATCAGGTGGAGACAGTACTTTCAGCATTGTCATGCCTTGAAACAGTGAAGGAATTGTAAACAAGATTTGCGCTTGTATGCTACTGTTGGATAAGGTTGGAACGACCAACCTGATCAATGACATATGCCAATTACACGTAGACGGACTTAAACCCATGGGGCTGCACAAATTTGTTCATTTGCATGCATTTCCATCACACACAACCCTTGTGTGTTTACATTTTCACCAGCGTTTTACTTCGCGTTATCACCAATAAAAAAAGTTTCAAATTATGACAAACTGTTTGTTGCCCTCATTTAAACTTGATCAGTTGAATTGTCAGATATTGCAACTTTGGAAACCGTCTAATGAGACCAATTAGTGTTGCCAAGTCTGGTCACATAAAACACTTTTATTTTGTTATGGTGACATTTAACGAGATATCGGATAATAAAAAGAGATTGTATATGTTTACACTCTGTTGACTAATATAATATAGTTTCGAAAAGAAGTTGATGCATTGATGTGGATGTGATAATTTGTCGAAATTTAAATGAGTTATCTCGATATAACTTACTTAAAATTGTTTTTAATTTTTTTGTTGCGGGTTGAAGCAAACTGTAGGGGAAATATGACCAGATTTGTTTAGGTATACGACAAAACAATTTTAAATTAATTAACTATTTGAGACCAATCTACGGCGTAAATTATTTGATCCATAAACTACATTCTTAAACTAACTTTAACGGTAAAATGACGGTTAATTATCCCGCGTGTCAACTTGAAGAAAGTCACCCGAATTCGCTTTTAATTTCAGACATTGGTTGCGTAACATTTGATAACTTGTTTTTAATAAATTTTTCAGGTAAAATTGTAATTCAACGAATCAAGATAATTTAAATTTCGTTAATTAAATAAATTTAAAATAAATTTTTTCTGTGCATCAAACATTTTTGTTTGCATGAGTCGACAATTTTTCATCAATATCATATTCAGTCTTCAGTGTGTAGGTGTTCAACTTAGAAGATTTCGTGATTGGTTTGAGATTTTCTCTTATTCCGCATTGCGTAACCTGTCACCCAATAACATATTGATACATGAATATGATATTGTAATTTATAATCTTGATAGATTGATGCCATCTGCATTTATAAAATTTACGATATCGCTCAACAACAAGATTTAGTAGTATTCCGGTGCTCCTGACTTAGTTTATGTGAAATTGAACCTACGCCAAATTTCAATCGTTCCGTGTGAAATATAGCAGAATGATGTTCTGGAGTTGAATAAACAATGTTGACAAATTGGTACATTTTGAGCGTTGAGAATTCCGAAATTAATGAGATTGGGAATTCCCGTTGAAGATTAAGCTAAAACTAGTTTAATTTTGAAATGTAAAACATTGAATCCCACGATATAGAGTATAGATATATATATAATATATATGATATATATATATATATATAATATAATATATATAGTTAAGGAGGGATGACAGCTTTCTCTCTGAATTATTTAAAATTTCAGTTAAATAAATGTTATTCGATTGATACATATTATATAAGCTTGACCAACCGGAGCTTGTATTACTTCTCCGCCAAAGCTAAATTCCAATCTTCCTAAACAAAATCTATTAGGTCTCAAAGATATGTGGAAAGCAAAGACATACTAAAACATTATTAACGGTCAGTGGCGATTGTCAAATCCATACATTACATTACTTCGTCCTGCCTGTTTAAAGAGCCCATTCGGTTCGCTTTTGAACGTTTAGAAGGTTGTCTCTGGGAAAAAGAAATCGAATCATTTTGCTGTTTGTTTTACCATCTTTTTTATCGTATTTTGTTATGCGAACTGATGTGAACGGATGTTAGAATTTACATGATTCTAAACAAATGTGCAACTGGAAGCCAATGTTTGCTACGACTCAAACAACGTACCGCGAGATTGATTCTGATTCACGCGTTAAAGTCTCAAATAGGTGAATAATGTTATGCCACTGGTGTATAGAATAGGATCAACGACAAAACATCCATGCCCACGTTTTCATCTAATAATATATAGTGGATAAAGATATGCTAATCCAGAAACAAACCCTTTTGGGATTTCCCCCTTCCGCTCAGTTTTCTGACATTAACTGCGCTTACTAATCTACTACTAAATAAAATGTAAGTAATCCAAATTCACCAGAAAACGTGTCGTTTTTCTGACACTCGTGTTTCACTTGTTGAATAAAACACGAATAAATTTCATGAAAACAATTTTTCTAGATGTGAAGCTTTTTCTGAATTCCAGAGAAAGTAGGGATAAATGCATATTGGCTATTGATTTAACTTTTTATATGTAGATTTTGTTATCTCATTGACTAAACATTGTCAACAATACATATATCTTACATATCCGCAGATGAACAAAAATCATACTAATTTATTACATACACAACGTTTGACTTCGAATTAATGGTTATATACGATTCGTAAAACAAAGCACGTTATTTAAATACAGATTCACTTCATGGTTCTATACCAATAGTTGAGATTTTATGAAATATCCAGAGAGATTGTTACATATTTTAGATTACATTAATCAAATTAACTTTAAAATACGCCGACGAGTTACGTCATATCCATTTATCTATCAAAATTATTTTAATATTCCGATATATATTTATTTCAGTACAAATATTATTTAGACAATCAAAAATAGTTCCACATTTATCCGCTGAATTTTCAACATGAAAATTTTCAATCGATTTCATATTCTTTAATTAGAAATCTCATAACGAATCTGAGATTTCTGCAGAAATCCTAATTACCTTAAATCAATGTCAGACTCACAACAATGCTATCACAAGACGCTATGTATGAATCTTTTCAGACAAGATCCAACTAGTCTCGTTATAGAAACATGTGCCATTCGTGTGAAATATTTGTGCTCTGATTTGTCAAAGCAACCTGTCACGTCTACCGACGAGCTCATATATATTTCGAGAAAGTTCGAAACACATACACATCGTTATAGTTGCTATTATGCGTGAATAAAGTATTCATCGATTTGTCATGCCCACAAGAAGAAGAGGTAGAAGTCTAAGTTGTTCTCTTTTTGCTTGTTTACCACGCAATTCAATCCGCTTTCGAACACGTTCGTTACCTCCGAAACCTTTACAAAACCCCACTGATGAAAATGCCAACGAATACAACAAATTGACTGCGAACATCGAACCAAAATCGCGAACACTACCTGCACGATTGGGAACGTTGTTACAACATCGAAAACGCTCAAATGTGGATGTCCCTGAATCTGTCACACGAAATGAAAACCCTTCTACCGTGAACGGTGGAAAAATGAAACGAACGAAAAAATCCAAACGTAAAAAACAGACTGAAGTGTTGAATGCCAGTCTTTTGCGAGCGGCGCGAAGTGGAAAAACAGAGAAATTGTTGGAGTTATTGAATTCTAATGCTGATGTAGATGCAATGAATTCGGTGAGTTTTCTCATTAAACGCGTTACAATGCACATGCTTATAGCTGGTTGTATGTTCCCTGTTCATTGAGCTGGCATTGTAGTGGTAAGACATTTCGTCATCAAGCTAAATGACATTGTCAACTTAACTTACTTTTTATAGCTTTTTATTCGGTAAAACTGGGAATGTTTCAAAGTAATGTGTTGCTCACATGCCCCGCATTTACACAGCACTACCGGTTTGTGGCCGTTTGCCGTCATCAAGTGGATGCACTAAGATTATGTTGAGTGAGCCTTGAAACAGTGGATACGTGGTAAACTAAGTTATACTTATGGCCACTGTTACATAGGGTTCGTATAACGAACCACGATGTTCAAACACAGAATCACATATTGATTCTTGGTCAGGCACTCAAGGCGCTTATGGATGACCAAAGTGCTTTTTGCTCACATCCCAGAAATTACACTCCACCACCGGTTTCTGGATGTTTGCCATCATCAAGTGGAGACAATAAGATTAGGTTCAGTAAGCCTGGAAACAGTGGATAAGTGGTAAACAAAGTTATACTCGAATACGACTGTTACGTAAGGTTCGTACAACAAACGACGATGTTCAAACACAGAATCACAAAGTGATTCTTGGTCAAACACTCCAGGCACTTATGGATGACCAAAGTAATGTGTTGCTCACATCCCCGCACTTACACATCAATACCGGTTTCTGGCTGTTTGCCGTCATCAGGTGGAGACAGTAAGATTAGGTTCAGTGTGTGGGAATGTTTCAATTATTAACGATTTTTTCTCAAGCTAATAATACACTACCCTGAATATTATCTAGGAAATTAATTCCCGTCTCTTAAAGATATTTATATGATAACTTTCTTTTAAACCTAATTATTCATGCTTTTTTAAAGGTGCTTAAAGCATACAATGTTAATATACCACGCTCATAGCCTGGATGAGGGAGGCTGCCGCACATTATTTTAATCTTAATCTCACATTGCAAATCATCGTTCTTCATATTTAGCTAGTACGCCAAGCTGCTTAAAATCATCGAAATCTAATCCGCGGCAGTTTATTCTTACTGCCCTTGAGTGTCGTTATCTTTGTTAATATAAAATTCAACTTAATTAATGTGTTGTTCACATCCCCATCCCTTACACACCACTACCGGTTTCAGGCTGTTTGCCATCACCAAATTAATTATGTTGTTCAAAAGGTTATCACGCGCTCTAATGAATATTCATCATTCGACAAATCTTTTTGTAAATTAACTGGACATAATGAAAACAAACAAGATAAACAAACAATGATCATTCAGTATTTTGTTTCGTTAATATCTTTTATATCCCGATTCTAGAGCGGTCTTACTGCTCTGCATGTGGCGACGAAGGAGGGTCACTTGGACGCAGTGAAAGCGTTGCTCGATCATGGTGCTTCGTTGGAAAAGTCAACAAAAAAGGGAAACACCGCTTTGCACATTGCCAGTTTGGCAGGACACGAAGATATTGTTGAGGTACTGATTGCGAGAGGAGCAAATGTCAATTGTCAGTCTCAAGTAAGTTATTCACTTGATTATATTGATATATTTGACATTTTGATTCATGGTAAAAGATTCGTTTAACCAGAATATACCAGCCGCCTATGGTGTTTGTGAACCAATGAGACGTTTATTAAACCTGAGATACATTAGTGTGTAATGGAGCAATTTTGCTAAAGATTAATCTTTCCATATCATGGAACTTGCTATGTACCCTATTCAGTAGAGGGTATAGAATGTTTTTGAGTAGCACTTTCCTCTGTTTTGAGCCTCACTATTTCCAATCATAAAGTCTCCGCCTTATTACGGTAAAAAAAACCGAATGTGGAGCGTAGGTGTAGTGGATTTGGGCAACGCACCTTAAACATGCATCTTTTTCAGACGAAAATCAATCGGCAATAAATAACAATCACATAATGGTAAACGTTACAAAATAACAATGATACACCATTGAATAGAATGCAGAGGTTGGGAAAATCAGAATATAAAAGCGTTGGTATATCGAAAACATTTCGGATTGAGTTTACAGAGAAAACTAATTTCAAATTCACTATTGAGAAAATTCTTGAAAGAACGACGACTGATCCGAATAGGGGTCTATTTTGTTGATTTTACCCGGGCAAAATTTACCAAGTTGCTACTCAAACGCCAGATTTTTTAAGAACTTCTATTAGCCTTGATGCGCGCTGATGTAGAAGCACATATCCATATTGAAACAAAAAGCCTAGGTTTGAACAGACTTCAACGAAATCGGGTAAATACACGTTTGTCCTCCTCAAATTCAGTCGCATTGTTTCACAATAAAAAGGAATCCTCGATGCAGATTATTACGTTTCGCAAATGTTGATTACGAACCCAAATCATACTTAGTATCTTTCAACAACAGTAGATAGTTTGTGTATGTCAAACAGGTACAAACAGAGATTCTCTAGAAAACTGCTAATGGGTTAGACCTGACTGAATGAACTCCACAGACATAAACCTAAACTAATTGTTGGAATAGTTAACTTTGTATCTAGCTGCATAGTCTTCAACGATCTCCCGTCTTGCTGACAATGAGAATCATCACATAGAGATGTGACATTTGTATATAATGGATGAAAAATTTGGTTTATTGACAAAAACTTCGGAACCACAGCTACTTTATCAATGTCCTACGACACCACACGTAGCAATGGAATAAGATGCATTTTATTAAAAACTCCAGACTATATGTTGATCACTACAAGCATTCTAGTGATAAGATATATGCGGCTTTGCTGAAACGAAACCTTGATCCTGTTTGCTTTAAAAGCTGGCTTACTGGCTTGTTTATACGGCACATATTCAATAAATTCTCCAACAATACAAACCTTAATGACCAATGTGATTGCTGCCTCAAACCGCCAATAGCAACGCTGTTCGCCAATTACAATTTTCCTTTTTATCTGGTTGAATTCTCATTGGATCGTTTAATCTGCCCATAAGATTTTGAGTAGTGTACAATTTTTCGCAGCTGATAGATGAACAACGAAAACAGGAGGCCGGCATACGCCCAAATGAGTTATTTCATTCCTATTGATTCGGGGTATTTTACATAGGCGAGAACAAGCATTGTAAGCCAACGATATTAAGTCCATTTTCTGGGTAAATAATAGCAAGTTGGGCGATTTTCCTTGATTATTGTGAAGTGGCTTCAATCGATCTCGCTTAAATCAATAATATTGTTTATCTGTGTCTACCAAAAGTCCCGGTGATTCTGATTGTTCTCTTCTCAGAATGGATTCACACCACTCTACATGGCTGCTCAAGAGGATCATGTTAACGTCATCCAGCATTTGTTAGACAACAATGCGAATCCGGCGTTAGCCACTGAAGTGAGTATTTATCAATTGAATTTGAAACTATAAAATAATATATATGTATATAATTGTGTGTTTTATGTAAAAAATGCTTGAAGGTAGGATTAATCGAACGCAATCGAAATCGATGTTGTTGAAAACACGACTCGAAATGAGATAAACAAATATTTTGTCAGATATTCATGCACATTTTGAAGGTTCTACATGCGTTTACATTTCGGAAGCAGTACACTTTTTTACCACTTTAGCACTGTTTGAAGTCTCAATGAACCTGATCTTAATGTATCCATTTGATGACGACCGACAGCCAGAAACCGGTAGTGGTGTGTGATTGATGAGGCTATGAGCACGGTAATATACTGTACACTTTAGGTTTCACGTAGTTGCATTGAATGAAACCTGCACTCCAAAGTTCATCCAAGAGTTATAACCGAAATTTCACAACATTCTAAGTGTAAGATACGGAAATAGCTACACTTGCTCAATTTGAAATCATGTATGCATGTGTTTTAATTCGCGAGTTTTCCTCAGTAGAAAGTCCGTAAATTGGATTCCATTGTTTCACGCTTCATTTTTTTTAAATATCGATTTGTCTGCTTTTAGCAGCATCAGGAGGGCGGATATCATAGAAAACTTTCTAGGCGGAAATGTGTAGTGTTCAACCACCATGCTGTTATGACTTAGTGCACACCAGTTCGTTGTGGCTTTCTTAACTGAAAACCATAGTGACCTTGAGATGAGTATATTCTATGACAGCCAGACAGTCTTCAAGAGAAGTTTGTTCTCACATCGTGATTCATATTTTGCTTCTATTGCTTGATGTAAACAATGCACAGGTTTGCCAGAATCTTGAAAAGGGTTCACGTGTGCATCAGGATAATCCGATGAATCATCGAAAATTATTCGTAAACAGAGCACTGGATATCAAAAATAAATTGAAATTAAATCTGACGAACTTTATTAATAAAACTTGCGTGTTTTACTGAACAATTGTTGAACAATCACCGCAAAACTAATAGTTGTGCTGCCTCCATTTGATGAAGAAAAGAAAACCAAGGTTGCTAATCTAGTGAAAAATGATAATGTTGGGAGCAACGTGTAAAAACTGACATCATAATGGTTGAAAGCAGTTTTAGTTGCATACACGGACCATAAGCAGATGCCGTTTTGTTTTGACTGTCGTTAAACCATGGAAACGAGAAGTAAGGTTAAACTTTGACGCTACACATTCTCGCATATGAATATCATGTTAAATACACTTTATATATATCAGATTCTAACAATTTTTTCCTTCTCCACCCTGTTTGATGCTGCCGGATAATAGCAGCACGAGCAGATGCCATCTAGCTTGAAACTTTGGAAAAATCTTGTTATTTCAAATGGAAGCTTAACCTTAGCCCCGTTAGTTATGTACTTTTACGTATGTGGGCCGCTGTGTCAACTGACCTTGACCGTGTTCACTTGTATCAGATTGACGTGGATACACACTGTGTGGAAAATGGGCCACTGATCCTGGTCATTCCCGCGACACGTGACACACTGTAGGCGTACTATAGGCTGTTTAGCGGTAAGGTCAAATAAGTGGTGGTGGGTTGACTGCTACTTAATCATGTTCCCTGTCTTGACTATCACCCTTGGTCTGACGAAGCTTCTGTGTCAGAAGTGAAACGTTACCAAAAAACTACTCTGACCGATTGCACTCAAATTCCTTGGCATTATGAATACACGATCGGTCCCAAACATATTCCAATCGAATGCTCAAATGGAAGCTGTTTCACAGTGTCAAACGTCTCAACAACCGTGTGAATTTTTGCTAAAAACTTCTCACGATACGACGGCAAATCTCACACTCGAAACGACATAACACGCTATAACACACCGCATGATTATTGCAAGCAATCTTCTAGTCAATTACGTAGTTTAGACTAAAATTAATCATACAAATCGAACACATAAATCTGGTATAATTCACCTAAGTTTGAGCAGCGACACAGCGGGGTTACTTGTCAAATTTTGTATTAATGTTGATCACTCCCAGTGGTGCAGAACCGTAATACAATTCAACCGATCGTCAAAAATGTGTGTTCAAATTCGGTTGTGAAATTTGTGTGAGCTTCTTCACATGCATGCCTACACAGCAACCAACATATTTGTATTTCCATCGCACTAGCTTTCTAAGTTATCGATATAATTGAGAAATTATGTTGCTGAACCAGCAGAATCAGCCCTTTCTGTGTCACAATGTTACGAAAATGAATCAGCACACACTACTTAAGTTTACTTACATTTAAAAGTGGTGAATCGTTAGTTTGATTGAAAAGGTATTGATTGTTTGACAACATATAATGCCAATCAATGTGACATTATTGTCTGGTCTGAGTCTACCATGGATGTACATCACAAGCCCATGAAGGTTTCATGCTCGCACAGTCCGATTCGGGAGTGACAAGCTCTTCCTCAGCGCTCCCAGTGATAGACAGCACTCGATCGATCGGCGTCAGAGATAGTGACTAAATGGTAGCACCTTTTAAACCAATCATATATTGGATTCTATCAATACGATGTAGGTTTAAGTACAAACTGACCAATGTTATTCATATGTTAATTCCATCTTTCCAAAGCTGGAGACGAGTTATGTGTTTTCTAATTGTACAGGACGGTTTCACTCCATTGGCGGTTGCTTTGCAACAAGGAAACGAACGTGCCGTGGCTTTGTTGGTTGAAAGAGACACCCGCGGTAAAACGAGATTACCGGCCCTGCATATCGCGGCGAAGAAAAACGACGTACAAGCTACACGACTGTTACTTCATGAGAAAGATGCCATTGTAGATCATGCTTCCGCGGTAAGTGTAAAACAAAGAAATAGGAGAGAAATTTTTATGCCAGTTTTTTTTCTAATGCATATTCAGAATTTTATTGATTGCTAATAAAGAAAGGACGCAAAGGTAAGTCATTTTCTGGAAGAAAGGTGTGATGAGTATTTAATGAAATAAAATGGCATGTTCATAATATGTATACTGTTCACAAGCAAAGAACATACGGAAATTGAAGTGACCAGTGAAGATACTTTAACGTATTCTCTTTCGTTACGCATGAAGTTTTCAATCATTACCTTCAACGAAATCAAAGCGTGAGCTGTGTAATGGACAAACACTGAAATCCAAGGGGTTAATTTCCGAACGTATGACTCTGGGTCGAAGGCATCTGACAGTTTTTATCCTCGTCTACGAATGCTTGCGAATATAAGATACCTAACGAAGCATATGGTGGCATCAGACGAAAGTAACTGCTCAAATGTCAGATTTGTGTGCATATTAAATGCAGCGTATTCTCACATCGTGATGTGCATGCACCGTAAAAATGTTGGAACATGTGGACGGATGATGATCCAGCGCATTAACTTAACTCAATTGGTAAGATTTGGAGTTAATTCAACACTCTACGTAACTGCTGCACACACAACAAATATTAAACGTGAATATCCGGAAATCTTCTTTCCATGGATTGAAATCTTGTGCTCAGCTAGTACAAATTATTATTTCGGCAAGTTTAGCTATAGTTATAATACTTTTGCTTCAGTGTAGTTAGATATATCGGATTCGGTATTACCAATGCAAATACTAGCTCAAATATAACGCGTTATTGGCTTGTTTTTTAATTTCGGTCACATTTGTGGCTCTTATCCAAGTTTTTCGCGTATTGGGGAAAATCAAATTACGTATCATTGCTGCTTTCGTTTCTACGATTGATAAAATTAAATTATATCACAGACCTAGCAAGCAGTCTATGAAAATTTCTCGCATTAGATTCAACCGCCGGGTTTTAGAAAATGAAACAGTTTCGCGTTCTACTGTTTTCTACATCTGAATCACCCAAACTTACTTAGGGGCTTTGTTTTAACAGTAATCATGAAATGGAAACATCGAGGTTAGTTTCGGATAAGACTTGAGTTAATAGATCAACCTTGAATCCAGTTGAGCCTTTCAAATTAATTTGGAACATGATGTTTGAAAACAGATTCGCATTCGTGCATTACCTTTCTTTCCTTGGCATTGTTGCCAGTTTTCTCCAGATCATTAATATTCAAACTTTATTTGTTTTCTGTATATTAACCGTTTTGTATCGGTTATCTCTCGTTTCAGAGCGGCTTCACACCCCTCCATATTGCTGCGCATTATGGTAGCGTAAAAGTTGCAAACTTGTTGATTGAACGGGGCGCGAATGTGAACTATTGTGCCAAAGTGAGTAACATTCCTCACAACATTAAATCTTTAATCCTATTCCCATGATATTACTCTCGTTCACTTTTCTCGCTCATCACAGAATGCCATAACGCCGCTTCATGTGGCCGCGAAATGGGGCCGTGAAGGTGTCGTGACGGAGTTGCTGAAAGCCGGTGCGATTGTCGACGCTCGAACCAAAGATGGACTATCACCGCTGCATTGCGCCGCGCGTTCTGGTCATTGTGGTGTTGTGAAAATGTTACTGAAGGCAGGTGCAGATGTCAAACTCAAAACGAAGGTGGGTTTGTGAAAACACATTTCGACTAGGTTATACTTGAATGCCACCGTTGCATAGGTTTCGTACAACGAACCACGATGTTCAAACTCAGTATCACATAGTGATTCGTGGTCAAGCATTCAAGGCGCTTATGGATGACCATAGTTATGTGAGCAATACATCACTTTGGTCATTTCGACTAATATTTTAACTAATATTTCGGCATTATTAGAAACATTGAACTGATCATTACACTATTCGGAAAGTGGATAATAAAATCTTCTTCAGTGTTTCATTGTATTTAAAGTAACTGTTTGTTTAATGCATTTAAAATAAGTTAGACTCTGTTGTCACAGTTAAATTGGGTTATTACAAAAACCACGGTGATTGAAAGCAGAATTACAAAGCTATTCTTTTTCAAACACTCATGTGTGCATATTGTTGTTGATTGTGTATGTGCGGGAGATATGACGAGCAATAAATATTATATAAATTCATGATTGAACGATTTGGTGATAGAAACTGCTGAGCTAGGAGACCAGTCTATACTAAATACTACACATAAGCTCCCTTCACGAAAGCGATACACAATTATGCTCGTCATCCATTTTACGTAAGCAAGCGTCCATTAAAGAAGCTATAGGTCACGGAATCAACATCATATTGTTGGGAGATACAAAATTTACATACTTATTCCCATTCACTACCTTCAAGCCTGCTTGTACAAACAATCTTATTCCAAATGGCATTTCAACTCTAGTCTATCAAGCGTATTTGTTGCAGACGCTGCCTGTTAAATATACCAATTTGAACTATCGTCTGGATTTATTGCGAACACTTTTAAAATAAGGCAAAGCTGCATCCAGCGCATGCAACATAGTGTGAAAAGAAGTTTTCAATTGGACGCGTTGCTACAAACACCGCTGCATTAGATCGAATTCGCCAAAGTCACTTGATGAAAAACGGCAAATTATCATGAAAGATGCAGCAGAGTTCACTAATCTACTATCGGGGTATATTTTACATGAAATGTACATGTTACACCCAAAATGCCAAACTGTTTAATTCAACTGGAAATATTTCTACCAACACCGTCGGTCTGTCGCAAAACTGTAAGTTCATTATTCCGGAAAATCTCGCGAAACTGTACGCTTAGTTTTGTGTGCCACTTGGAAGGCATCTAGCCACTATTGTAACCGTGCTGTTGCAAACCCTTACGGGCCGACGTAAAGCTATATGTCTTGCTGAATATTTCAAACACAGTGCATCAATCCGTGACAATTTAAGTGTTTTCATCATAAGATATTGTGTTCAGTGGCGTTATCGCAATTGTCCGTCTCGCAGGCATCACTGGACTTGAATGAAAATTCGATTAACGAATAACACTAGCTAATTTACCTAAATAAATAGATAAACAATTTTATATAATGAAATTTGACACAAATTGAATGGGATGCGAATTGAAATCGAACAATCTAGTAAACGAGTTACTACTGCCACGACAAGCTGAAACGTAATATTTTGTTCGAATATCTAAATAGGCAGATTTATTGCAAAGAAATTTGAGTGCAATCGGTTAGAGCAGTTTTTCGGTAACGTTTCACTTCTGACACAGAAGCTTCATCAGACCAAGGGTAATAGTCAACTATTTAACTAGTTCAACTATATAAATCAAATCGACCCACGTACTACGGTCACAAAGGAAGTTTAATCTTGCACAGGCACTCTTCCATTTTTGGACTGTTTAGAACAAAACGTAGACGGGAAAATAAAAACTTATGTCTACCGGAAACTTATCGATACAGATGCTGTACTACCATACACTTCCGTTCATCCAAGACAGGTCTTCAGGTCCATAGCTTGTTCCATTTTCCGTAAGATAGACCACCTTTACAGCGACGAAAGAAACCAAAAACAGGCGCTCCGTGAAGCGAGCTCATAGGCCACGGTTATGCAAAAAGATTTGTAAAACGCCAATTTCTGAAGGTGAAATACCAGTCAGAAAAATCTGAGAAAAATTTGGGAGATACAGTTTATATACCGTATTTAAAATGCACATCTGAAGCGATACGTAGAATCTTGAACCAGGCGGCCATACGCGTAACTTATAAGATAGGGAAAACTATCCGTCCGGTTCTGATGAACCTCAGGGATAAAACACCTCTATCTAGCATTACGAACAGCATCTACAGAATCAAATGTAAGGACTGTTCGGGAGTTTACATAGGGCAGACTTCCAGGGAAATTCATACTAGAATCGAAGAACACCGAAAGCGTGTCCGAGGCAGACCAGGGATGTGAGGGAATATCAATCCATTATTCGTGATTCCGCCTTGGCGGAGCACATTTTAGATACGGGTCACAGCGCCGATCTAGAAAATGTGGAAATATTGAGAAGAGGTATAAAACCGTATGGCTAACTCCTACATGCGTAGGCGGTCGAAATTGCTAAGTATAAAGAGGATGGGGCAGAAATCTCCACAATCTGGCGCTCGGCACTGATGCGAAGATAAATAGTTCTTATTCACCGTATACCTACTAGTTAATTAGATTTTTGTTTTTCTTCAAAAAATAGCTTTAACTTAGTACCGTTAGTTATGTACTTTTACGCATGTGGGACGCTGTGTCAACCGACCTTGACCGTGTTCACTTGTATTAGATTGATGTGCATGCGCGCCGTAGTAGGCAAATCGACCAATGATCCTGGTCATGCCTACGAGACGCGACACACCGTACTATAAACTGTTTAGCGGTAAGGTCAAATCAGTGGTGATGGGTTGACTGCTGCTTATTCATGTCCCCTGTCCTAACTATCACCCTTGATCTGACGAAGCTTTTGTGTCAGAAGTGAAACGTTACCTAAAACCTGCTCTAACCGATTGCACTCAAATTTATTTGCATTATGAATACACGATCGGTCCCAACCATATTCCAATCGATTGCTGAGGAAGACTTATGTTTTCGTGCTAATTTTTTTCACATACCATAAATTTTAATACTCAATGGTTTATGTTCGGTTCATTTAGAAATTGAAATCCATCAAATCATTAATATATGTCAATAAAACCAATCATTTTTTCTAATAAATTACAATCCGAAGT
This sequence comes from Atriophallophorus winterbourni, assembly GCA_013407085.1. Classification (NCBI taxonomy): domain Eukaryota; kingdom Metazoa; phylum Platyhelminthes; class Trematoda; order Plagiorchiida; family Microphallidae; genus Atriophallophorus; species Atriophallophorus winterbourni. The sequence goes on along the minus strand of JACCGJ010023800.1, from coordinate 10,053 downwards.
AGGATTAAGTATAAAAAGTTTAGGGAATAATATACATATGAAACAATTAATGGAATTGATCTTAAAGACAGGTTATTTAACAGGGTAAGCTTTGAATGTACGCAAGTGAAACATTAAAGTCATAATCTGACTTTACAAAAACGTAGCTGTAATCACCTAGTTTGCTGGTGGTAATCTTCTATTGTACATTCCTTTTATATACTGTTGACTAAAATCTATGAAATCTTGCTATTAATATCTAGGTGTTTTGGGTCCTCTGGGGTACACGTTATGCGGCTAGCTAAAAAGAATTTTATTGTAATCATTACTCGATGGTCAACTCGAAAATGCTTGCCTATCCTGAAGGTACTTCACCTAACTGATGTCGTCAAACAGTAAAAAAAACTAATCGTGAATGTGTGTGATTAAAAAGGTACATAATAATATTTCGGTTTATGACCACGTTCCTTATATCGGACGAATCACTCTGCGATAATCTATCTTATTCGCTGTTTCTCGTTCTATGGCTTTCCGACAGAATGATCTGACCCCTCTTCATATGGCCGCTCAAGGAGATCATGAAGCGGTCGCAAGAACGCTCCTTCGTTCCGGGGCTGATCCGGATGCGATATCCGTGGTAAGTTCATTTATCTAAAACCAAAGAGACTCAGACAAGGGCGTCTTGTGCTCACATTCCCCACACTTACACACCAAAGAAAATTTTGTGGCTGTTCTACGTCATTAGGTACAAACAGTAAGATTTTACTCTGATATGTTTCTTAAAAACGGGTCAAGGACTTTTTAAATTAATCAAATTAATCTCTTTAGCTATCTGGTACTGAATTTTTGAAAATTTAAGACACAAATAAGGCACATCCGGTTAGAAGAAATGTAGTTTAGCTAGTCGATCGAAAATATTTCTGAACCATATGCATAATCAAAATCAATACTTCGTGAATTTATCCCCCATCTGAAAATCATTTCCGAATAATATGATTCAAAGGTAATTATGACTCCAGGGTAGTCAAACGGCTCCTTTCTGCTACAATATCACCTTGTTTCTAGTAACCAAAATTGTGACAAGCTGTGATCAGTGCATTATTAAACAGATCTGCATCGCTAACTAATACTCACTTCCGTTGACTATTCGTTTATCGGCCGGAAGCCTAGTAGAACTGAGTTGATGTTGCTTCCATCGACTGATTGGCTTTGTAGTCGCCATGGTTACATCAACATTAGCAGCTAATTTCTGGTGCGCTCTGTGGTTGCAACCTATATAGCGACTGATTCTTATAGAGAATAATTGATCGACAGTAGCAAAGATTGTATTTTCGATCTGTTACAAGGAATGTCAATCATCCGCAAGGAAGAATAACAGAAAATGATTTTTTCACACAAAACACACGTACAAAGCAATGTTCATACTGTTACGACCGGTGTCGTAACATCTTTTTATGTGCTAATGTACTGATTTGCTTCTGCCATGCGGGTACTGATGTGCATCTGTCAGAATGCTGATAATGATGCAACGCTAATGAGGGCAAATGCTCCCTTCCACTCACTTGCTCTACACTATGAGTTGCATACCCTTTGAGATCATCACTTTGGGATCTTGACATCACATTTCCTGAAGTACCAGTGGAATAGTGGAAAAAATTAGCGCTTTCATTTCACTCGCAAGGTGGTCTCGAATGGTCAAACATTCAACGAATTTGTGTTGTTATCTAGAAGGATTTATCTATTATTCTGTGTTTAAACCTTCTTAAGCCACGGATCCGTGCAACATAAGCATTTCATAAAAATAATTGTGATGAGCTCAGACTGCATAGTGTGTGATGTGACGTTCTGTATTTTGGCACTGATACCGAGATATGTTCTAGGTTATCGATTATCAGAATCAAAAGAAGCAGTCCAAAATTCACCTACCTTCCACTCATGTCTTGATTCATCTCATTACGGGTATTCCGTTTTACTTTATAGCGCAAGTACATACCTTAGTGGTAGGTCAACATTCATTGCTTTTGGGGCATATGAAGTTGTGTAGACAAAGGAATAATTGGCTTATTTACCCAGCAGATTGTGAAATCGATCAAAATCAGTTGACACTGTGGTCACATGTGCACAGCTGAACGGGTGACAAATGGAAATGATGCTACATACGTCTAAAGATAGGCTGTAAAGTTGTACATTTTTGTGCGGCTGACTCCACAGGTGGATCAGCCGGTTTCATCGATGTTTCATATCCCATAAGCACACGCGTGTTGATAGGAGGTGAGATTAAAGCATATCGTTATCTAGTCCCTGCGCTTTTTGTCGTTTGATGCGAACAGAAAGCGTAGCTTTTTCGTTGCATCGCGCCCGGATGGCAACGTTAGATCTCGGGTCCCCCCAAGATTATCCTAAGGCACCAATGGTTGAACACAGCAAAAGTTCGTACATCCTGCAACCTCAGCGGCCACGTCTCGCAACCATAAAGCAGTACAGGGCGAATTGCTTTCTACTAAATGCGTATTTTCATTTTTAGGCTGAATTTCGAACGCTTTACACGCAAGATCAACCCTTAACTTCATTTCATTTTTCGCCCGACCATTGGGTTATATACTGAAACAGGAGTAGTTGACGACCGTGTTACGACCAATTCGAAGTGGTGGACAGAGTGCTACTCAGTTATGTTCCTTATTCTGACTAGTGGCTTCATTTTGACAAAGAATCTGCGTCAGAAATGGAACCGACCAATAGCTTTCTAAGTTATTTTTATGGCCACACTGCTTTGTCCGGGGAAACACTTCTTTCAACATATTTCAACGTTTCTAATCTCCACTTAATGACGACAAACTGTCGGAAACTGATTGTGAAATGTAACTGCGTGGGTTGGGATCAACACAATATACTACTAATTTATAAAACTCTTGAGCTCTTGACCAGGAAACACAGTATGGGAACACTCCGGTTCTTTGTAAGAGCCCTATTCAACAGTGACATACAAGTATAACTTTGTGATATTCAACTCGCATGTCTATATCAAAAAACTTCATTTTCGGGTGCTTTCTTCGGTGATTCATGATTAACCAGTTAATTTAAGTTTAGCCTGAACGGTGTTCCTTCTGACACTTGGTATAAAGCAGCTTTTGTGTCAGAAGTGAAACATTATAAAAACTGCAATGAGCGATTAACCAAAAATTTTCCATCAAGTGAATTCGAGTAAAACCTATTCACAGAAAATTTTCAAATACCATTACAAACATAGTTCAACTGACAGACAAAATGAGCTTGTATGCCACTGTTGGGTGAGGTTTGTACGATTAACCTGTTCAATCACACGAGCCCGCACTCATGTAAGCGTGGGGGTGTGTGATGGAGATGCATGCAAATGAGCTTTTTTATTCATAGTCATGGGTTCAAACCCAGTTTACATGAGTGGGGGGTCATGTGATTGAACAGGTTGGTCGTACCAACCCAACAGTGGCATACAAGCGCGACTTGTTCGCCATTCTTCCACTATTTCAATCGCATGTGGATCCTGATCCTACTGTCCCTACGTGATGAGAGCAAACAGCACGATATTGGTCGTGGGGTGTGTGTGATGGAGATGCATGTCAATGAGCTTTTTTAGTTCAACCTAATTGCATATTGATCACTCAAGGTTTACTTGGGACTATAATGTGAGTGCGGTCGTTAAATGAACATTGAATTAAGATCAATAAATGCCCATTTAAATTATTTTCAATGAGTACACGTGGTAGACGAAAGCTAATAAATTTGAAAAGGAATTTCCATAGTATTTGTGGTAGTTTTGTGCAATAGGAATACATTAAACTGACCGCTGATCAATTGGTAAACACGCCTTTCGTAGGCATCAATCTTTCCGTGCCGTTTATTCACAAACAATTAACAAAATGTGAAGAATACATCTGAAATAATGATTTTTCACTAAAGCACATTCAATTCTAAAGTCTAGCCACTTCGGTCAAATTTCTACTGCCCACTTGGCAGACAGTAATTTCTATTCTGAATCTGTTCTTTGACATAATTGTAGCTCGAGCAATATTAAAGCACATCCAGTAGATTTATGATGAAATATTAACTCGATAAAAATCACTGATCAATTGAAAATTCAATATTCACACTAGCTATGATCAACCCTGATAACTTCTCATTTGAACAGATACAAATTTTGACATTCTATACAGCTGTGTCGCTTGTTCGAGCCCGAAAATACGCAAACCTATTTTCCTCATTTGGAATACTCTAAAATTAGCAAACTTTCGTTCTGTTGTGTTCCATCGAACAGTTAATGGTCACCACTTGTAATGCATCCATGGTCACCGTAAACAGAAATTTGTTGAAATTAAATTCAACAGCTGAGAATGCTAACGATCGGGTTGATCAGCACATTAGATATCGATCAATTATCGCCATATTCACGTTATAGTGCAGCCTCCGCATTATGCATGTGATCGTGGGAGTCAAGTTTTGATCATATGTGATTCGACGATACTTTTGTCATCAGATTAGCTGTCAGCACTTGATATACTATATAACAAATAAACTAGCAGAACGGTAGTGCTGCCATACACATCATATTTCTAATGTCTTGAAAATTCTTCTTAATTTAATCAAATTTGTTCCGAGTAACTTAAAAGTTGGCACCGATGTTTGCGCTTCTCACAGCAACATAACTGATATAATTTTAATTTAATCAGATCGCGAAAGATCTCTTCTTGTCATTTAGATTCCTGCTCTACATGCTCACATGAAACAAATCAATAAGCAACCTGATCAATACCAAACATTACATGTGTAATCAATACGAAGTGATAATACCTTATCTAGTTGAGAATGTTCCGCTATTGGTCAATGCCATGAATTACACGAACTAAGCGTTTATGAAGGTTACAAATAGTTCCAAATATATTGACAGTAACTGCATCAGTTTCAGTCCAGATCCAGTTAATTTTTATGGACAACTTTAGAAGGACGGTGTGAATAACTGGAAAAACATTCTCAATTCTCTCTGAGTAGTCCTTCAACCAGCCGTCTAGATTCAAGATTCAAGATTCAAGAATTTAAGGTCACAAAAAGCACATAGCTTCACAATTACCATATCATAGTAAATATTCGTTCAGGTATAAGGTACAAAATAAACATGTAATGTCAAGTATAGTCCAATTGAATACTTACCATGAGCCAATACACAAGTGTCGTTAAATCGTTATGCAACAAATAATTATCCAAATTGCGAATGAACGTTTTGACGCTGGGAGCGATGACAAGAGTCTCAGAGAGGGCATTCCAAAGGTCTAATAAACCTTGGTAGTTATACGAGAGCGACCGAATACTAGTTGAGGTCTGCTAACCAATAATGAATATATATCAGTCTACCACATCTTTGGTCCAGAATGTGTGAATTGATATCTTTCGCGCTGAAAAAACTCAGAAGTAGAATAACAACATATTACGTTGCACACATTCCCTTGAACTTACACACCACAAGCGGTTTCTGGCTGTTTGCCGTTTTCATGTGGAGCATCTCGAGCGCTTGGCCAGAAATCACATTTTTATAATATCTCTATTCAAATGTGGTTTTTAAATAGAAATTTGTCGGTAGCATAACAGTATGTTTCATAATCCAACCTAAATAAAAACCATAGCTTTTAATCGCACCTTTCGTCATCTCATCACTAATGATTTACGCATGTATTGCTGATTGCAATATGCTTGTAAAATACATTTATACTATGAAAATGTGAGCTAAACAGAGCGATGGAAACTGGTACCAGAATTTCTGCACCACCCAGCATCATTGACCAACCTTGTGAACTTTATTATAACTCAGCCTACAGTCAACCATGATGATGACAGCAATTATCTTGTTGCTGAGCTCTGACATGGTAATCAATATGATACTTTATTGAACTTGTGGCGAGTTTTGTAGTTTACGGCAGGTAACCGCGAGAAAATTAATCAAAATGCTGATTGAATTTCAATCTGATTTTTCGGGGAACATCGTCATCATTGGAAAACATGTGGCACAAGCAACTTGGTTCAATATGCTGGACCTCCACGAAACCGTAAAGAAAATGAGATCTTTATAGTAGAGCGAAGAGAAAGCGCATAGAGAATGCGCCAATGTTGGTGTAGCATAGAAGAAGCTTTACAGGATTAAACCAACACACATCATGAACGATATCAGACAAGCTTCATCCAAATCGCATTTTTGTCATGACCATAAAAACATTTTTCATTCAGAAAGTCATCTTGCATCTGAATATATGTTGACATATACAGATATGATGGTTAAACCTATTGCGCCAATGGGCGGCTCTTAGAATTAACTTTAAATATGAACATAGACATGGGAAGTGATCACGAGTGCAATTCCCTGAAAGACGGATATCATTGTCATGTCCGAGTTTCATATCAAGATATCAATATTCCTTCAGGTTATAAGGTATCCGCTAGTTTGTACGCTCCAAAGCAGAAAGATTGGGCACGTTGGTGTAAGTGGTAATGAGTTCAATGATACGAAAATCTGATCGAATCTAACGTTGGAATTCGATTTCTGCAGGCGTCATTCTGTATTCACGGATCATTATACGATTTTTTGTTAGATGTAAAAAGGTCATTGCCATTTTTTCTTATTTATTTACTTTTACTGTTGGCGTTTATTTTACCCTGGGATATGATAGGTTAATTATGGTTAGGAACATACTTTGAAATATGGAACCACGGAATAATATGTTTTCGAAGGAAAACTTTCAAAGAGCTCATTTAAAAATGCTGCATTTATGATTATTGATGTTCATATTTGTTAGGAGGCAATGCTCCCAACTAATAAATCAGCCCAAATCGTGAATGGCTGATACTTGAAAGTGACAAAATCCCGACTCACTAACTGCTTCGAACTTCGAACAATGTTTACAATTGATACATTAGCGACAGAACATTCTAGAAATATCGATTTATGTAGTGATCACTATCTTGTAATCGATCTCCGCAGTTCGGGTGCACATAAATCGTCGATTAACGATTGGATAGTTTTTAGCCTTTTTCTACATTGATGGACAGTGATTGTTCGAATCGACTTCGTTAAGAATCTTTTCCAAAGAAACCGCGTTGGAGACGGGATACGAATCTTCTAAAGAAACAGAAACCCACAAAAATTTGGCGACGGGGATAAAAAACCCACATTTTGGTAGGGAACAGTTTCGAATGCTTTTAATTAGAAGAGTCTTCGATGGATATCGTACTGATAAATACATTGTTTCTTGAATTCATTTTAAAGTACGATTGATCGTAGAACTTGATTCTTTCAGCTTGTACCCGTTGGTGCTATTGACATCAAAATATCTCACATGGTAATGGTTTGACTGCGAAATATTGGCTTGCTTATTGATTTATACCGTCAAACTTGTTTTGGCCAATAAGTAGTCCATGAAACTTCAAAATTAGCAATCAAGCTGAGAATATCAGCACACAAGCACATCAATGACCTTCAACTTTGTTTTCGGTTCTGGTTATTCACGTTGCACCAAACTCAGGTCCATTACGCTCGTCTTTCAATCAGATACGGAAGTAGCTATTATCAACTTGTTTATTAATAGTAAATAAGCATATACGAAAATTTTCGAATAAAGCTGTTTTCTTTTTTCTTTTAATCGATGAACTGAGCCCGCAAAAATGATCTAAGAACGTTATCTTTTGAGCACATTTCATCCACATGATCTAAACAAATTTCCGTTGACTGAGAGCTCTGAATGACAACTCATTCAAAATTCTAGGAACAACGAGTTCCATAAAAATCTTTTTTTTTTGATCAATTCAGTCATCAGAAACCAATTTAATTTAAAACACATTCACTCGTATTTGCCAGGAATGTCTTACTCCATTGCATGTGACGGCACACTGTGGCAAAGTGAATTGCGCCAAAGCTTTGCTCGACTTCAACTGCAACGTCAACGCCCGTGCACTCGTGAGTTTCTCATGTTTATTTCGCTGCTTTGATTTTCGCTGGCAGAATCAAGTGGAGTATTGATTGACATTGATTTTTTGATTGAACGGATGAGTGAAGGAAGGAAGGAAGGAAGGGAATTAATTAATTAATAATATGGAATCGAGTCAAAAGATGAATACAGTATCGCAATAATTTCTGAAATTATTTTTACCGATAAAACTGGAGTGTGAAAAATTTCGCTACGACGTCTTATGATCGAAATTTTTTGAAAGCAGTGAGGAAATAGTGCAGGAAAATTGTAAAACCAATTAAATAAGGTACCAGAGATGATAACTTGAGAAATAAGTTCAGGCCTAACGCCAAGCGAGGGAAGACGCAACACTTTAAACAAGAGCATTCGTACTTTAGTTAATATAAGATTAAGATTCAAGTTAATTCAAGGTTTTTAATGGTCTGAAAAGCATCAAGCTTAACAATAACCATAGGATAGTAAACAAGGTAAATGTAAGTGTCTAAAACGAGATAAGCAATTAGATTAAACAGAATATAAGTAGTCGTGAAACGAATAGTTCAATAAAGACTCGTTTTAACGTCATGCAAGCTAGGGGAGAGAGTAACGGTAAAAGGTAAACTGTTCCAAGTTAAACAGACACGGACAGAGTATAAAACCTTCCACAGTTTGGGCGTAAATGATGCGTGCAGGTCAGGTTGTCAGAAGTGTTGACGTCTTGGTATGTACTAAGTTCAGTAGATTAAAAACTCATTTGCATGCATTTTCATCACACACAGACCCCACGACTGATTTCGTGCTGTTTGCACTCATCAAGTAGGGACAGTAGGATCAGGATCCGCATGCGCTTGAAACAATGGAGGAATCGTAAAGAAGTTGTGCTTGTATGAAACTGTTGGATAAGGTTGGTATGAAAAAACCTATTTAATAACAAGCTCATTGAGCGAGTAACATTCTACGCTAAAGCGCTCATGGGTTCAAAAACTGACTACATGAGTGTGGGTTCGTGTGATTGAACAGGTTGGTCGTACCAACCTTATCCAACAGTGGCATAAAAGCGCAACTTGTTTACCATTCTTCCACTGTTTCGAGCGCATGCGGATCCTGATCTCACTGTCCCTACTTGATGAGTGCAAACAGCACGAAACCGGTCGTTTGGCGTGTGTATGTGACGGAACCAACCATCACCAACCTTATCCGACAGTGGCATTGAAGCCCAACTTGCTCAATAGATTATAATTCGCTGAAAAATAATTCGGAAAGCGTGATAAGGGTCACCACAGAGAATGATGAAGATAAGTTCTACACATTTTATGGGTTTTGAAAACAATAATCTCTCTTCTAACCATGTTGTAAATTCCTCTAATAAAGATGCGAGTGTATACAAACGGTGGTTTCTTGGTTCCCTATATAGAACGTCTACATCATCAGCCTATTCGAGAATAAAAGTTGAGTATGACCGTGGAAGAGCACTAACTAAAGCTAGATTAATGTCAAAAACAATTCTGACAAAATTATTGCATCAAATCAGTTGGTTGGTTGTTGAAATCATTGGTTAGGGTTGAAATGAAAATTTCGTGCAAAATCTAGCTATTACATTTTTGGGTAATTCCATCTGCAAAAAAGCGATCAGTGATTTGCTCATTTTGCATCTACTTCTTAATCACTAAAATTGAACCAGTTGAACAATTATAAGTTAATTACATGCTCAATCGCAAAATAAGAAGCCTCGGATTTTCAGCTGCAAGCTATATGAGAAAGAGTGTTGCTTGAAACTTGGGAATTTAATTTAAGATGATGGGTAGATTTTTGCGAATAACGATCATATTTTGTTAGATTTCTGAATACGTTATATTTATAACAATTAATTATCACGCAAATATACATCCTGTAAAACGACTGGATTTATAACGCATTTTCAATTTTTTCACACTATCAAACCGACAGAATGGATTCACGCCACTTCATGTTGCGAGCAAGAAAGCAAACGTGGAACTGATGGAAATCCTGCTGAATAATGGAGCAACAATTGAAGCCACAACCGAGGTAATTACGCCATTTTTAAAAAAACGGCTTACTCACATTTGTAAGTAGTCTAATTTACAAATAA